>SSNR01000070.1:1551087-1576413 GCA_006937965.1 Callopanchax toddi | reverse complement strand
CCCCCCCCCCCCCCCCCCCCACAGACGCACTAACATGGATAAATACACTAAAACACTAAAGTGAAGGCAAACGTGAACAACCTAAAGTTAGTGTTCCTCTGTGATATCCAGTTATGATGGGGCTGGATGCAGACATAGTGACTGTTGGTCTGCAGGCTGTGATTTAACGCAGTTAGATTCTCTCACCTTTTCTCTCAATTCTCATAAAGAGTGTGGGGAAAAAACTTCAACACTCAGGTTCTCTTCATAAAAACTTCTGTTACTCGTGTTTATTTTCTGTGATCATTTCATTAAGTTTCTTGTGGTTCAGTATTTATCAAATAGTAAACTTATTTGACCTTCGTGTAAGTTTTTAAAAATATCTCTAATTATTTCTAGTAGGTTTTATTTTTGTTTTCCTTTTTTCATTACTTGTTTCTTGAAGGTAATTTCTCAGATTTTGGTAAAAAGTCCAGACATTTTAACTGTGTTTCGTAGGGCTGCAGTAATCAAATACCACAAACTCCTGTGCAAAATGATTATGCAGATATGAAACATCCATACATCCATTTTCCAAACTGCTTCGTCCTCCACTGAGGGTTGCGGGGAGCTGGTGCCTAACTCCAGCGGTTAAGAGGCGAAATGCAAGGGACACCCTGGACAGACTGCCAGTCCATCACAGGGCCACATGGACCATTCAGAGACACCAGTCAGCCTAACCAGCATGTGTTTGGTCTGTGGGATGAAGCCAGACCTGGAGAAAACCCACACATGCATGAAGAGAACATGCAAACTCCACGCAGGGAGGCCACTGAGCCGGGAAGGGAACCCACAACCTCCTTGCTATGAGGCTACCCACTGCCCCACCATGCAGCCCTGAGAAACTCTTTGTCAGAATCTTTTTCCTTATATAAAAAGTTGTATCAGTCACCAGATCTAACACATCACTGTCCAGGAATCAGACATCTGGATGTCAGAATTCTTTTATTACAAGGTGATGAAAGTGAGTGAGAGAACTACCTAAAACACTCAGTTCAACCTGCCTAACTTTATCGGTTTAGATTTTTAATGATTATAAACTTTCTGTCTGGGTTGGTGTGGAAATCATTTTTACACTGAGTCTGTCTGAAGGGAGATGAGACATTCTAAGTCCTTCATGCTGGAAATGAAGACCTCCAACAACTAGTGGTTTCTTTTATTAAACTAGATTTATTTTCAAAGCAGAATCTGTTGATAACAAATGCTTTTTCTTTGTTCTGAGTCTTGACAGAAGTGTACAGCTGAGCAGGGATGACCTGAACATTTGACTTTTCTCCATCTTTCTGCTCTTTGTGCAGGATGATTCAGGGTTTCTTCTGTTTACTGGCCTCATTGTAAAGACTGATCATCTCTACAGAATATCACTTTAATCAGGAACACATTGTTCAGAGTTGTTATGTAAGTCTAATTTGTTTTAACTGAGGTATTTTTGCTCTTCCTGTGTTTGAAATAGTCTCAAACCTCTGGCCTTCTTGATCTTTTTCTATGATTTTTCTACTTTTCTTTCTTCCTCCATCACACAGATCAACATGGTGTCAGACACATAATCACCGAGCAGTCACATGGTTTAAACGAAGCATTAAATCTAATAAATATACCTCAAAGATTTTTTTATAAACGAGTGATTCCAGTCGCTCAAAGCGTTTCGGCCCCAAAAGGGTAAAGCAGCTTGAACCTGATCTACAACAGCTGTCTTCTTCAGATCAGGGAGGTGAGATGATGACATCAAAACGTCTAGCAGAATACTGGATGCTTGTCAGAAAAGCACAAAATAAAAACTTTTTAAAAGAGGTGTTAAGTGGTGGAACATAACAGGACACCAAACATTTTTATGCATGTTCCAGCTTCATGGGTTGTACCAGTCTGACTGTGAAATAGTGATATTTCTGAGCAGCCCAGACATTTATTTAAACCAGTGCTAATTGGTTAAACAAGCTGGTCAAAGCAGCAACCAATCAGGTGGAAGACAAACCCTCTCATTTCTCTGGTTCATCTGTGGGTTTTCTTCTTTCAGATCTATAAATACACTCCATTACGTATTTTGGCACATCGTGACTTTAGATCAGAGTCAAAGGGATTTTAGAAGTTACCCCACACTAAAGACCTGTTAGAGAAAACTTTGACAGAAACAAGTAGAGACTAAATCTAAGCAAAGACAAAAAGACACCGTACAGAAAATAAGGACAGATCGTACTTGTTCTGATGAAAAGCCATCTCTCAACGTCCTACAGCCTCAAATTGCACCACAAGATGGAGAAAGCATCCCTGTTGACAGCTGTTTGAAGGACATCAGAGAACTGCAGGGATACCTATTAAAAAACACACCTCTTTTTCTTCCCTCTCTGTCACGCTCACACTGACACACACATTCATCCTCTGTCTCACCATCCAGTGAGTCATCTGTGATGTGCCACAGCCAGATCAATACCCCGTGTCTCCACCACAGATAAAATGGCAGAAAGTATTTTCACGGGGGTTGAAATTAGGCTATGAGCGTGTGTTTTGTCCTACCTTGTTCCCTCTCAAGGACCATTTTAAAATCAGAAACGAGATTCGTGTGTGGAAATTAGAATTTCTGCTGCTGCAAAACAATTCAAAACAAGCCGATTTACGACGAGACGCCTCTGTTTAACGGCTTGTTTTTAAGTTGAGTGGTTCTGTTGAATGTAATCATGGATAGAAGGTTTTCTTTTAATGCTTTGTCAAGAATGTGTGTTGAAACTCCTTGTAGTGACATTACTATTAACACTTGAGGATTTATCCTGCTGCTTCTGTCACAACATGAGTTAACACCATACTCAATGCATAAAGCCATGAATGCACAGGGTTCTCATACACATTCAGGGATGTTTTCTCCTAAATGCGAATATCAGGCTAATTGTCCTGCATTAGCTTAACTTTAGATCAATAAACAAAGTCAAAGTTTACACCTGCTCATCGAACATCACACTACTAGCATAACTAATGCTACAAAAACAGATCTTCTTCTCCTCCAGCCCTGGTACTGTGCTGAAGTCTCCTCATTGCCTCCTGTAGCTAATGCTAACAAAAACACTGCTACATGCTAGCTCGCCCTCCACTAATAAAACACCTATTTTGTTTTTTACCTTTGAAAATCAACATTTATTAGATAACTTTTTATTAGACCATTTGTTTTATACAGACATGTGTAAATAAATCACCTCTCTTTGCTCCAACCTATCATGAATGTTAGCCAATCAATATTAATCCAGTTTCTGTTCATTTTATTCTAAATTCCTGCCTGGAAACAGTTTTTTTAGATCATATCTAACAGTATCTTCTCACTTGCTTCACTCTGATTTAAAGTGGAAATGCATACATCCAAATATCTATACAACATTCATGCAGACGCTGTGGTCTCTCTGCCCTTCCTGCACGCCTCAGTGCTCGCCTCGCTAACCGAGCGTTAGGTCTCTTCCTGGGAAAAAGTGCAGGTTACAGGTTTGTGTGTCGTTCACTGAACAGAGCTACTAACAACACAAACAGTCTTTTTGTGTCACATGGTGACCTTTGTATTTTATATATGAACTGTGGGCTCAGTCAGTCTGGACATGTGGGAAAAAATCACTGTACACTTTCACTTGTTTACCTTTATAAATACCCAAACCTGACTCTCATTTTTTAAATATATTTTAACTACACTATGTAGTCTCCATTCTAATAGGATAAACTTATTAGAAATCACCTGGCCTTTACTTTCAAATCCCCTCTAGGATAGACAGTAATTATTTGTTTTCATTGTTTACAAACCGATAACATATGAACTTTTCTGCTTTAATTGCTATGGGGTCCTAAAAAGTACACTCAGCAAGAAATGTATGGCACTTTATTAAAATTATCTTAAAGATTTTAATAAAAATCCATATTTCATAAAGCTGAACTGGTAATAATGTATCCCACTAAAGAGTGCAGTTACATTTGTTTCAGGAAGGTTTTTTATTTTTATTTTGCTGAGACATTGTTCTCCTCCTTCTTTTTATCTAGATAAATAAAATATGTTTTAATTGATGGTTCAAGTCTATCAGGAGGTTCTTCCACCAAATATGTTTTCAAAAATAACCAGATACAAAAAGAATTTACACTTAACATTGTAAACTCAGTTGGTTTAATGATTAAAATATATTCTGTTGATTGTTCATGAACCTCAGTTATGTTTTAAATGTTCTTCAGAAGAGAGACATATATTTTATATTAATAATAATGAAATAATATCTACTTGTACATCATTTCTGTATGTTTGTGTTTTTTAGGCCTCCATCCATTTGTCACAAGCTGAAACTCAGGAAGCATTAAATGACATCCTATAAGGAAGTCAGTTCATATCTTTTTAACTTTCTCCTTCTCTTTCTTTGTGGCATTGCTTTCTCTCAACATGCAGAACATATAAATAAATTCACACACCTACACACACACACACACACTCACCTACAATGCTTTCCATTCCTGCAGTGCATGCTGGGCTAAAGCCAGGACCATTGATCTGTTCTGGTGATTGATGGCAGCAATTGAGGGGTTTTAGTCTCTTTATTTGCATTTTAGCAATAATGCTCATTTACACACCTCCATGCTCGTGTCCATTAGTGTGCATGCAAACACTCCCATGTCTGTATTCTATAGAAAGTATAACTATGTATACAAAAGCTCTGAATCAAACCTGCCATTTACTTGTTTGAATGTTTTGTATTATATAGAATCACTGAAGATTTAAAAGGATTGTGGGTTGAAAATGCAATAAATTCCTATGCACAGTCCCAGTCAGAACACCTACTCAGTCTGAATAAAGGAAGCAGGTGGGTCCAAGCTTTTGTCTGGCATTATATATACAATTTGATACACATGCAGAAAGAACACAGCACTGCAGGCTTGTCTTACTGAGTGTCACAGAGTTAGAGGACGGACTAATGTTGCAGCTAACATGTTGAAAACTCCTGATAATGTATGATGAGATACTGGTCTCCTAATGCACTGGTCAGTCTGCAGCTGCAACAGTTTAGGTGCAAATTATCATGAAAGCCTCATGTTGTAATTATATCAGGAAGATGTGAAGCTTTTTTGTTGAATTTAGCATTAATTATGTTTATCTTTATGAGTGGGTTGTCTTACTGTATAACTTGATGGTTTTTCAATATCAACATGTTTTCTTTTAATATGTTGCATCCAAACTAGTGTCTTTTCTAGTGAGCATTGACCTTTCTGCCTTATTCTTTCCTTATAATCCCTGACTCCAGACCACCCAGGACCTGCATGGTTCATATGAACTCATCAAACAGCCCCCCATCGCTTCACCTCTCTCTCTCTCTCTCTCTCTGTCATCCCTTCTTTTCATTCCTCCTTTATTCCTCATATCAACGACCGATGCTGGACTCCCCATCCCTCCACTCAGGGTGCAAACGGTACATGAAGGCAGTCCTATAAAACACAGGCATGTGGGCTGAAGTCTTCTAACACAAACATTACATAAAACATCATTATTCTAACTAATTAAACATGTTTTGTTATTATAACAAAAATCTTACACACAAATATGGATAAATAGTATCTAGATCAGTATCTGCAGGACTCCACAAGCTCAGCCTTATTAATAATGTAACACCAGTTATGTTTCCTCTTATAGCTGACAGGTTTAATGACTCACCTTTTCTCACTTGATTTGTTTTTACTCTGAACACAGAGATTTAAAAACAGAAGTGAAACAAAATGAGACAAAGGTCTAAAGATTAGCTGGTGTGCATGAATTAAGTAACAGCAGAACACTTTTTACTTTCATGTTTATGCATGTAGAGGCTCCACATGTACAAAAATAGTTGTTTTGATCTTGATTACATTTATTCTATTTCATTTATTTATTTATGAGCCAGGTGAGACTTAAGAGAAACCTACTAACTATTGTCAGTATTTTTTAAATAAGCCGTATGTAAATATGGAAGTTGAAGCTAAAACACAACTAGCGCCCCCTGGTGGCTGGTTCCAGTATATGGTCTAAGCCCCGCCCCCTACATGTAACAAATAGGATATTTTTCTTAATCTGAAAGTTCCCCTCAGACCATTTTTGCAGATGTTGATTCCTGTAATCCCAACCTTGCTGCTGTGTGTTAAAGGAGCTTTTGTAATTAGATGTTTAAAAAACACCAAACAGGTGAGTAGACTATAGAGACCTGCATCCTGACCCTGGATCCAAAAAGACAACATGACAGTGGATACTACACCTTTGACTAAAGGACATAGATGAGCTCTTCTTGACGTTGGTTCTCACTCCTAACAGGATGTGCTGGCATTCATTTAGACTTTCTAATATGTGTTAGCAAAACTATAACTTCAGGCAAATGTTAGAATAGTGTTCACCTTGTATGATTTGGTTCCATAACTATTAAAGGAAAACACAAAAAGATCATTTATTAAAACTATATGGGTTTGTTTGACTTGTCCTGTTGACGTCAGAGGGAACTCCTGAGGTCAAATTCACTAAAGGAAGTTAAAGGTTTAGTAGAGTTGGTGTTGTCTACTCTAGGAGTGTTTCAAATAATAATTCATTTTTCTTGCTTGATTTTAAGATTTTTACTATAAAATGTAGGCATAAGACTAAATATCTGACTGAAATATAAACTAAAACACATTAAGTTTATACTTTAGAGGTCATCATCAGACCCTTAAAAACTCAGTTCAATCCTCTGTTTCCACCCCATAATCTAACATCATGCTTCCGCTCTCTGTTTTTCTTCTCCTTCCCTCTGTTTTTCCCCACATTTTTAAAGAATAATACCAAAATAGTTATTTGTGTTTATGTGTCATCTTCCTGCCACGTCTCTCTTCCACTGAGTTCAGGTTTTGTTTATTGGGGCTTCTGCTGATATCAAATGTTTAAGCAGATGAAAAATGAATGTGGAGTTATTTGTGAGTTTCAGGGTCAAACGCAGGGCACTCAGTTTGACTGAGCCAATGCTTTCCTGACTGAATTAGAAGATGTGATGTAAAATTGTCCTTTTTCATTCATACTCTAATGTATTTTAGTAGATCTCTTAAAAACCTTTAGAATGTTTAATCACGTTAAAAACAGGAGCCTCAGGTTCATTTATAGGTCAGTGTTATCAACCAGTGCTCTGTGTGTGTGCGTGTGTGTCTGTGCGTGTGTGTGTGTCTGTGTGTGTGAGTGTGTCTGTGTGTGTGAGTGTGTCTGTGTGTGTGTGTGTGTCTGTGTGTGTGTGTGTGTCTGTGTGTGTGAGTGTGTCTGTGTGTGTGTGTGAGTGTGTCTGTGTGTGTGTGTGAGTGTGTCTGTGTGTGTGCGCATGTGAGTTTTTAAAGCAGGGAAAAATAAACAGCAACAGAATGAACGTTTTATTTTAAGGATTTTATCAGAGTCCAAACAGCTAAGTTGAGGCAGACCTGTTCTTTTTCTTTCATTCCATCCTCTGAAAGTGTTTGTGCAGCAAAACCATAAAAAAAACTTGAAACATAAAGCATTTCTACAGGGTCAAAAACAGCCTCCATTACTCAGAGCCCACAGCTTCAGGCTCTGCACCAATAGGGATCGCTTTTACATTATTTAAAAATAACTTGGCCTGGTGTCAGTGATGTTTTTTTTAAATCATATAAATCTTCTGAATAGCCTGCATCTGTGCTCACATCTTAGTGTTTTATTTAAAAAAACAACAACACTTAAAAATTGGTGCATTTGAATTGTTTTCCTCATTGTAGTTTATCTTATTGTAAATTGGATTGAATTTAGTCAACGTGTATTATTATGGTTGATTGATTTTTGTTGCATCCAATTGGCTGTTCATCTTTGTCTGGATTTTTATTTTCAGCTTTTCATCATCACATCTGTTTAATAAAGTAATAGAACAAATAAAAAGCTGCTGTTTGCAATCTGAACAATGAATTATTATTGCTATATTTTATTTACACTTTCTATGAGGAATAATGGGACTGGAGAATCTGATTCCCATGAAGGCTTGTGATTAAAGGCATACTATGCCGTTTTGCTTGTTTTGGCACCCCCTAGTGTCCGTTTTAAATCACTGCTGTAAAAACGTTAGCATTGTCTTTGCTCAGAAACACCTAAATCTAACTTTTGAAATGTCTCCTCAGCCTTCATTGCTTTCTACTGGAGCGGTTCATCACTCATTCAAAGAAATCAGCTGTGTTCAAGCAGGGAGAGATTTTTAAAAATCAGGAATCATGAGCTAAAAACACTCCAGCACTAGCATAACAGCTAGCCACTTTGGGTTAGCCTAACCGTCGCAAGATACGTGACTTTGTGAGACTTCAGGGCACCGGACCGGAGACTCAGACGTTGCAAACGTGGTATTCTGGACACAAGCAGCAGATGGGTCTCAATGACTTTTCATTAACCCTGAAAAGAGTCATATTAGCACAGACTGGCCCAAGAAAAGAGTTAAAAATATGAAAAAGTTACATAGTATGCTTTTAAAGACAGGCTTAGTGGCACAACAGTCTCAGTCTCATTAACGTTATTTTTCAGAAAGTGTTTTTTTTTTTTTTAACTTCAGATTTTGGGCAAATGACAACCAGACTTAAAGGGTCAAAGGTCAACGTCACTGTTGATTCAAAATTTAGGGTTTCGCTCAAGTAATAATTTACTAATTATTACCATATTTAGCATAAATGTCATATGGGATAATTGATAAAGAGATGGCATTTCAAATCAAAAAGGTAAAGGTCAGCTTCATAAAATCATAATGTTCTGTTGAAACTTTTTCTGGCATCATTTCAAGGCCATAACTGTGGGGGAAACGAGTTTTAAAATGTTGTAGTGGAAATGTTTTCACTTTTTCTGTGTTTAAGAGCAAATATTCTGAGACCTGAAGTCTCTTCAGACCTAAAAACTCTGAAAAGAACAGAAGAGTTCTGTCACTTTGTTTGGGGGAAATCTTATTTGCTGATTTGTTTATATTTTTGGTTAGTTTTGATTTGACTTCATTTTATTTTCTCATCATTCCAGAACAACTCTTTTTTTATATAAAGAGCTACAAATGCTGCCAGTATTTAGTTGTTTTATTAACATTCTGACTATAAAACCTGACTTATTGTTCTGTAATTTACTGTCAGCCTGAGATCTGAACATCAAATTCTCATTATTTCTAAATGAACTAACAACATCTGATATAAAAGATATTACACTTATAAAAATACCTCCTAAAAACAGGTATAAACTTCATCCACTGGATACTTAAATCACAATAAAAACGTTCATCATAAAACCCAGAGTTTATGCAGCGTTCTGCATGCTGTTTGAAAAAAAAAAAATAAAACAAAGCGATCATTCCCAATGATTCAAAGCTGAACTAGAGGAGGTAACATGGAGGTTTTCATTACAGGAGATGTATCATGTTTATTTACTTCTGCAGCGCTTAGCAGCTCATTTATATACCTGGAAGATGAATCTACATACACATTTATAATACGTTGGATGAAAAACACTTCTAGTCTTTTCTGTGCAAATCTCTGCCTGCTAATTAAAGTGCTAGTATAAGTGCTTCTATTTAAAGGTACTCAGAGTGCTTGATAAAGTACAATTAATACGTCGATTTATACATCTCCAATAAGTACTTAAGAATAACCATTTGCTGAGTGTTATTTGGTGTGGATAGTGAAGGCTCTTTTTAAGGATGAGAGGTTTTTGTGTTTGTGGAATCATCTCCAGACAATCATTTCAGGGAATCCTTGGATTGAGGTGTTTTTATGTTCTCTAAATTACTATAATGCTACATCAGAGGGGTGTGTTTCGACCAAAATTTTCTACAAAAATGACTTTTGGTTCCCACAGCAGAGAGGTGGTTAGTCCTTTTTCCTGATCCTTTTTTGACTCTCGTGTTTTCATGCTTCTGTATCATCAGACTGATTCTCTGCTTTTGTCATCCGCTAAAAATAATGTCACCCAATTAGTACTTAGTAATGATCCTGATAAGCCTGATGCTGATTGGGTAATGAGGGGAATTTTTGCACTGATTTGTAATCTCCTCACACTTTTGTTCCCTTCCACCAGCTTCTTTTGCTCTCCTTCACAGCACTAGATCATCTACGTATTTTAAATTACCAAGTAATTACCGAGTGTGTGTGATCCAGAACCTCTCTGCAGCCTTCCTACAGTCACAGGATTTATTGCTTATTGTCGATGCGCACACAGACATGTGCAGATGTTCCTGCCAATTGCTCTTCACCAACTGTTCCTCCCATCAGGCTTTGGCGAAGCAGCGTTTTTTGGGGTTTTTTCTCGTTGGATGTAGTGACCAGTCCCACCGAGGTATCAGTCGCACACATTTCAACACAAAACCCTGGATCGCGTGTGAATATGTACATTTTCTGAGAGTCTGTGCATCAATCAGTGTCCACCTTCTAATGATGGTGAAGGAACGGCCTCATTAAAGCAGCTCATCAACAGCTAGAGGGAAGGGGAAAAACTCTGAGACAGCGGTAATGAAATATAGCGAAACAGATTCACATATGGAGCGGGGACGGGGAGTGACAGGAAGGAAATGCTGCCGAGGAAGACACTTGAGACGCAGCAGAGTTAGAGTTGATTATATGAGTTAGAGGTGGAGAGGATAGGCGGAGACGCTGAGCTGACAGACAGACAGACAGACGGAGGGATGTAGGACTCCTCGAAGGCGACGGCCGGGTTTGTGGGTGTAAACACGGATGATGGTCTCAGCTGTGCAAATGGAGAAATTGGCCACATTTTCTCCTTTTATGTGGGTTTTAGGAGGCTGAGCCAATTCGTCTAAAAGACCCCTCACTTTTCCCCCTTTCTACGCTTTCCTGTAGCTTTACTCATCTTGAGCACTTCTTTACTGTTTTTATTTAGATAGACGTACGCAGTCATTTGTCCTTTACTAGAGTGAGTGTGTTTGTCTGCGTGGGTTGGCTTGTGTGAGTAGATAAGAGGTCAATAAACACTGATTTTGAAGAATGGCATCAGGCCGAGTTTTACCCTCCATGGACGACGGAGACACTTTACTAGCGGATTAACTGCTGTTAAAGCTCCTGCATCGGGCGGCTGCTGAACTCTGAGCTTTCCCTCCGTCCCTGCAGCCCTCTCTCCGTGCGTCTTGTGTGTAGACGTGCGTGTTGGATGTGTCCTGGCGCAGCAGCAGGGATGTGCAGCAATGTCTGGTGGTAGCAGATTAGCACTGGGTGTGAAAACAATGGCCAACCTCTGAGACAAGAGAGGCAAGAAGAAGGGAAAAAAAGGCAGCTGAGAAGAAAGAGAGGGGAGAAAAATGGGCAGAGGATGAAGGAGGGAGAAGAAATATAGAGCGATAGCAGGGAGTGACTTGATGAATAGGAGAGAAGGAGGTATTAAATAGGAGTGGAGAGAAGATGCTTCTCGGCGCAGAGCTAATGAGATTAGAAAAGGTTTGATGAAATTTGAAAATGGGGTGAGGAAAAATTCACGGAGCAAAGACGTTTTATGAGAAATGCAGGGATTGAAAAGAAGTTTGGAGACCAGGAGGAGGAGGATGGACAGATGAGAACATAAAAGGCTGAAGGGTTTAGGCTCACTTATCTGTGAAGCAGCAGTTTTCCCTCCTTCTCCTTCTACCAACCATTAATTCCTCAGGATCTGTCCTGATCATCGCCCTCCACACACACACACACACACACCTTTAAACATTCATAAAATTCATAGTGTGAAGCTGTACATGTGTGATAGATTTGTCCTTTACGTGAACGGCACACACACAAACACAAACAAACCCCCAGTCCTGGCTGCCACCATTCATCAGGGTCGTGCCTGTCCTGGTCCCCGTCGGCCAGCAGGTGTCACGTCGAAGGGAAACTTGGCTGGCGCTGTGCTGCTGGCAGTGGACCAGGCTGTCCCCGTGTCAAACACGCACACAAACTCAACGTTCAAACGCTCGGCCTGCACTCACACAGCTGCTGGCGCGCCTCGCTTTCCTGTCAGCCTGACGGAGAACTATAAGCCTCTGGCCTTCAGCTCCATCAATCTCCGTAACACAAAGCATAAGTACACACATAAACCCACTGGCATACACAGCAGGAGGTCAGAAGGTGGGGAAATTAATTCTTTTTTTCTAGTAATAAATGAGAACAAATCCGTATTTATCACGTGACGTGACATCCAGTCCCAATCTTGCGGCGCTCTTTCAACCGACGAGTTTTAGACGGATGCTTCCACACACATCTCTAATTTTGCTGCGCGATTTCATCTTCCTTGTGCTGTTGGTGAAAACCAATCAGCCTTGGTGCAGATAGGATTACAGGTGCCTTCCCTGAGACAAACGTGTAAAGCATGGCCGGCATCCACGTGGTTATTAAAGCTGTTGTAAACTGGCACCTTGGATGCATTTCTTCTGAAAACACATACATATTTCATTTGACTTTATCGGCTTTGGGAAATGATTTAATTCCTCTCATGGACCGTTTAGTACTTGAATAAATGAGACGCAAGGTTTCAGGTTTTTATCGTTGATTTTCTCTTTATCGTTTTAATGGAGCGAAGGCCTCTGAATGATGGAAGTGCCCTTGTGAGTGAGTAAGTGAACGCATACAGGCGCTGCATAAAAGAGATTTTGCAAAATAACGGTTTAATGTCAGAGGCCAGGGATCCACAGTCAAGATAGACGCAGTATTATAGAACCCAGTGTAACATTTAGAACTAAATTAACCAAATATAAAGGTAATTATGATGCTTTAACAAGAAATAGAAAAATAATTTTGTGCTGTAGGTGTGATCTGTATTTACAGACATGGATAAAATGAATCATCTAATGAAGATCAGGTGTTACTTGGACTACACTGATGATTCCCTTACACTGGTATTTGTTGCACAACCTTGAGGCGTCCAAGTGATTTCTGTGACTCTGTCGTCAGGTGTTCTGTCCCACTCCTCTAATTCAGGTTTGAAATAATCGTCATCCAGATGTTTTAGCTCCTTTAGATGTTCTGATTTAGTTCAGGGCTCATAGAAGGCCACTTCAGAACAGTCCAATGTTTGGTTCTGATCCATTCCTGGATGTTTTAGGTTAGGTCATTATCATGTTGGAGAACCTGTGACCTGCAACTGGGACCAAGCGTTCTGACACTGGGAAGCACATTTCACCCTGAGTAGATTCAAGGCACCCTGGTCCAGAATGAGTCAAGGAGAGCAGAGCTCCGTGGCTCATACAGTGTTCTTATGCTTCATAGTGTCTGTAAACATAGAGCTGGTGGTGTGACTTGACAAAAAGCTCCAGTTTTGTCTCGTCATCTCCCAGAAGCTTTATGGCTTGTTAACATTCATTTAGACAAATTATAGGCTGTTCTTTTATGATTTACCAGTGGAGTCCTCCTCAGTTATGTTTCATTAAGTTCATAAACAGAGGATGCAATCTGACGCTGATGTACCTTGGCCTCTCTTCTCCTCCTCCTCCTCTTTAGAAGTTGTTCTTAGGTTTTCATAATATGGGATAAGATTTGTGCCAAAATGATCAATCAAAAAATACAGTCACACACAAAATATATCAAAATAAAGCAACTAAAAAGAACATTTTAGAAGCAAAAGTGTGATATTCAAAAGGAAAAAAAATCCTCTAAAAATAAAATAAACTAATTCATAATTAAATATTTATTTTCCCGAGACCAAAAACTTATTTTTACTTCTTAACAATTCATACTTTCTTTTGTTGACAAACCTTTTTAGTTGTCACCTAATTCTGCTTCATTCTGACTATTTAGGCTTTTATTTTGAAGGGCATGTTTTGATTGTGCTGTGCCTTTGTTTTGCTTCTGCTCTCGCACTTCCACTCTTGCGCCCCTCAGTTGCGCGTTCCCGTGGAGGTGCATGAGTGCTTAGGGTGTCCCGATTCTCCTGGCTGTAGAATTCGGACCTTGGCCCCGCCCCCTTTTCCACCCTCGCTACGCACTTCGCCGAAGTCCGCATGGGTGCGCGCTTCAGCGAAGGGAATTACCCATAATTCCATGTGCACTTCATTGAAGTCCGTAGGGTGGAAGTGCAAGCATTGAGCCGAAGTTTTTGGCCTAAGTTTTTGTTTTTGAAAGAAAGTCTAGGTGGGTGGGGGCTTTCCAGTGTTTCAATCTAATTGGTTATGAGGGTTTAGAGTAGGTGGCTCCATATGGCAAACAGCTAGAGCCATCCAAGCCCTCTTAACCAATGAGATTGAAGCACTAGAAAGCCCCTCCTACTGAGACTTTCTTTCAAAAGCAAAAACTCAGAGCAGAAACAAAACCAAAGAGCTGTCTGCAGAACCAAAACATGCCCTTCAGAATAAAAGCCTAAATGGTCTGAAACAAGCAGAATTAAGTGAGGAGCAAAAAAGATGTGTCAAAGAAATAAAATATAAATTGTTAAAAGTAAAAATAAGTTTTTGGTTTATAAAAACTTTTTAGAGTTATTATTTATTTATTTATTTTTGCTTTTTGAATGTCATTTTTGCTTCTGAAATGTTATGTTTGGTTATTTTATTCTGATATATTTTGTGTGTGACTTTTTTTTTTTTTTGGTTGATCCTTTTGGCACAAATCTGATCCCATACTTTAACTTCTGAATATTATGTTCAGCTGTAGTGACAGGAACATCAAGCTGCTAGGAGATGGTTCAACATGCTGCTCAGTCATTGTGTTTCTGATCTGCTGAGTCTATCTGCTCAGCTTTCTGTGGTCCATGTTCAGTGTGGTACACACCCTGATACCAGACAGCTCTGTGACTACCTGTGAGGCTAATTAAGGACACACCTTAGTTTAACATGTCCCTATGGTCCACTTTTACTCCATGCCATTTTCATTAGTTGTTTTAAATCCATATATTCTGTTAATCTGCAATTCAAAAGGAACATCTGTGGATTTTTTATTTTTATTTTTTAATATTATTATTATTACTTTTGTCAGTTTCAAATTATTTTACTAATACTTGGGAGTTTTTCCTTCTGTAACACAATAATTTATTCTATGCCTACATGTCCAAGAAGCAATTTATTCCTTTTTTATGAGCTCTTAAATCCTTATTCTACCTGCTTACAGTCTCATTCTCACCCATACAAATCATCAAGCAGTTACTCAACCTGTGCAGCTCCCCTTCAGGTTTGAGAACCTCTCATTATGAGCCATTACTGTTTGTTGGAGGGGGGTGTAGCAGTCAGTCCCAGCAGGGTAAAGCCAGGATGCAGCAGCTGTTAGAAGGGGGAGCATGAAAAGGAAATCCTGCCTGGTTTATTGTAAACTGGGTGCTGGTAATGCTCTTTTTGCCCACTCATTTGGTGACTGTTCTTTGTTTACTCCGAGGAGGGTTTGTGTTGTTGTTTCAGTCAGGCTCTTGGCTGGAGAACAGTCAGTAAGGCTCTTCATGCCGCATGTGTGATGAGCTGACTGTGGACAGCTGAAAACGCTCGATAAAGAGAGAGAAGGCTTCAGCTGAAGTGAAAGGGAACTGAATCCGTCTGATTGGAACTCGGAGCATTCGAGGACCAGCTTCCTGTTCAGATTATTGAGTAAATCACCAACATCTAACAGAAACTAAAACACGTTCAACAGGATTAACAATAAGAAACAAATTGTTGCATTTTTGTGACGCATGCAGAGGACAAAGGTGACGGCAAGAGGTTTTGTTTCAACCGTGACAATTTAAATTGTTCATGTAATTGTTCTACTAGTCTAACAGAGACTGTTCTGGAAAACAAACTTCAGAAGCTTCAGTCATGAAACTAATTTCCTTTAAATGTCAGAAATGATTTAGAGATCCCATGTGATCAACAGGATGAGTTCCTGGATGAGACACGATGACAGAGCTTGAAACTGTTCTCTGGTTTTTTATGTAGCATTAAATACAGTATTATTACAGATGAATTATCACTGAGGTGTTGCTGTTATTTAATCAGGGATCTGTTGAGGAATTGAATTTACACAGGAGAAAATTAGAAGAGACAGGACTTTTGAAATATTTATACGAACCATGAAATTAGTTAGAAATGAACCATTTCAGGTCAAATTAATGGCACAAAAATGTGTAGCACTTGGTAAGTACAAAGTATGTTACAGAAGATTGTTAATGGAAAACAAATGGATGCAATTCTTAAAGTCCGGTCAAAAAATGTGATGTTAATCTTGAAAATAATTCATATTTTAAACACTGGATTTAGGTTAAAGCTTTAAATAATCAATGATTTATAAAAGAAATGACATTTTCTACCTTCAAAAACCTAAAGAGCCTTTTTTATAAATATATATAAACTGTGTGGTTGCATATCACATGTTTTCTTCACATCTTTCACTAAGTATTATCAGATAGGTGAGAAAACATTTAAATTAGTCAATTTAGGAACAGTTGGTCTTACCTACATCACATTAATGCACATCTTAATATTTGCAGTAAAAGTGGCCAAACTGTTGAAAATCTGCATCATAATTACAGTTTCAGCTGTAAACGGTGAATATTACAGACTTTTCTCAGTTTGAACACTTGTTGTGGTGATCGTCGTTTTGAGTCTGTATTGTTTTCTGATAAAGAGAACGTTATTTCTCCTCGTAGCCCATCTGGAGCTCGTTTTCCTCAGCAGTGAGGAGGCGGGTTAGTTGTTATAAAACTCATTCCTGTTTTAGTCTTCAGCTCACATTAAACTTAACTGAGCAGCTGCTTTTCCACGTGTGATTCAAACTGTTTGCTCTAAAAGATTGTGCTGCTCCTATAAAGCATTTAGAGAAAATTCAAATGAGTTGTCAGGGACGATAAACAAAAATGAATCCATGCAGAAACATCTGTAAATATAGAGTTAAAGGTCCTGTGATATAAGATACGTCATGGCTGTAACATCCATCCATCCTTCTGTTCAGATCCTCCTGAGGACATCAGCTGCTCTCTGACCCAGTGGGACATGTAATCCTTTCAGAGGAGGGTTATGTTTCCCAGGTCTCTTGAGAGGAACGTCTCCAAACGTATCAGAAAATATCTCAGCTCTTTCTTCTCTGTGTTTAGATGCGAGTCATTCTTCTGCGAGCTCCTCCTGCATTTACAAAGATCTCATCTATTTTTGGAAAGAAAGCCCATCTGCTCTTTGTAGAAAACCCTTTAGATATTTTTAGCCACTCGTCTTTCCTTCATTCCTGAGATTGCAGTATTTGTCTCAGGGGGGAAAGTTACTGAAAATGAACATTAATATCCTGCTGAACAATGTCAGGTGAATGCTACAGATCTGTAACTGAACCCGGCTGCCAAAACATTCAATCAATAATAAAAGGATTAAAAGACTCACAATGCACTAGAGCACATACTTGAGTATTTAAATTTCTGAAATTAGTTTGAATATCTTTCCATAAATTGTGTTTTTGTCAAATCTAAATTTGAAGATTTAACAAATAATTTTATTCTTCTGGAATTCAATTCAAAAAGCAGCAGGCGAACGACAGGATGAGCTCTTTCCCTGATGTTTCACCTTCACATCTTTCGTACAAATATGAAAAGCTTGAATAAAGTTATTGACAAAGAGACGATGTGAGTATAGGGGACACAGAGACCGTCTCTGTGATGCAGAAGGTGAATACAAATGCCTTGTGGTCCAGATCAAAGCCTCCTCCTCCTCTTATCCATCTGCACATCCTGACTCCTCATCTACACTCACTCTATCCAGCCCTTCTGTTTCTCTGCTCCAGCTCACTCCTCTCTTATCCCCCCAACATTTTGTTTTCCTCATCACTTTCTTCTCAGGCGTTCCCACCCCCTGACATCTCTCTTGTTTTCTTTCTTTTCTTTCTCGGGTCGTCCGAGGAGTTTTCCCCAGACATCTCCTCCAGCTTTTCTCGGTCGTGTGTGAGGGGATTGTGTACATTCGGTGACCCAGCTATCTCCCAATAACCCATAAATCACTGAGGTTTGGCGTGATGGAGGGACGAGCAGCCGGGGCAGAACTATTAACACAGCTGAGCCACACTCATCACTGTCCCTCAGCACCACTCTGACCCTCCTCCTTTTTGTCCTCAGGCCTTCTTCTTCTCTGTCTCACATCAGCTGCAATTTGGCTTCCTGAAGATTAAAGCAGCGACTTGACTTTATGAGCTGAGCATACATGATGAATACAAAACAGGCTCCGGAGTGTTGATACATTATTTAGTATCATCAGCTATGAGTCGACTGAAAGATCAATTAGTTTACAGATTAATCACTTCGGTCTGTCTAGTTCTTATATGTTAGTGAGTTTATCTCTTATTTTATTTCAGTATAACGAAGAGTACAACAACTTAAACCTTCAATGACAACAATATTACTTGGACCCTTTTTTTCCTTTAGAACTGCTTTAATTCTTCATGTCATGGATTCAGCGAGGTTTTGGAAACTTTCCTTAGATGTTCTGGTCCATATTGACATGACAGCAATAACAGGTGCTGCAGATCTGTTGGCTGCACGTCCATGATGTGAATCGCCGGTCCCATCACATCCCAAAGGCTCTGGACTGGATCGAGATTTGGTGACTGTTTGTCATGTTTAAGAAACCGGTTAGAGTTTCAGAATATGAGATCACTGAGGTCATAAAGGGATGGACATAGTCAGCAGCAATACTCAGGTAGGCTGTGTTTAAATCCAAAGGGCCCGAAGTGGGACAAGAAAATGTCCCCCGCACTATTGCACCATTACACCAGCAGCAGCCTGAACCATCAGTACCAGCCAGGATGGACTGTTGACTGATTCAACTTAAAAGCTGGCTTGTTGGGTCAGTCTCTAACCTCAAAATGTTGAAAGTTTGACCTTATATGTGGTAACAATTTGAGTCAAGAGTCAAGGAAGATCTTCTGAAGGCAGCGGGTCACAAGCATGTTCCATTTATTCAGTCAAAACAGAAAGTACTGACTGAATATGCAGTGAGAATACATCTCTGAAAAGTACTTTTTTGACTTCAGTTTTTATATGTTTTCCCTCCTGTGTCACAGAAATGATACTTTTATAGTGAATCACCTCATCTTGTTTGTATTTTTTAATCTTTTACCAAAACGAACTCCTCCGTGTCTCAACTGTTGATTTCATTTACTCCCACTCTGGGACTGTCCCTCCTAGAACTCCAGCTCTAACTCCCAGGTCATGTGAGCTGATAACAGTGACCTTGAATACAACCCTCAGCCTCTGTGTTCATGAGGAGGTGATGGTGTTCATTCGATTTAATGCCTAAATGCATCAAGTTGCTGCCATGTGATTGGCTGATTAGCTATTTGTGTTAACACGCAGTTGAACAGGTGTATCAAATCCATCTGCTCAGGGTTTAAATCAACTGAATTTACAATGACAGAATCAGTTATAGTAAACAGGTTACCTACATCAAAGGGTCTAACTTCAGCTCATTTTTCTGTCTTGTCCCATTTTGCTTTGAAACTGTAAAACCAGCGAGCGTAAGCCTCATCGACGACGAGTTCAGAGCAGTTCTCTCTCTGCTGCAGGATGAGCAAGATTTGACATGATGTGCACGTATTCCACAAAAACAGAATCTGCCTTCAGGATGTCCCTCCCAGGTGGAATTCAGTCTTTTAATCCAATTTTAATTAATCTTTCTCGCCATTCAATACGATGTTTCCGCATTTTTCCCTCTAAATCTCTGGCATTGTTAGAAAAGCACCTGTCAAACATCCATAAATGTTTGTTTTTTATTCATTTACCTGTAAAAGAACGATGCTACAGAAGATCTACTTGGGAATAAAATCTTTTAAACAACAAAACATTAAGTCGAAACATAAAAACTGCTGTTGAATGTGACTCTTTGAGTAAAGTCCAGTTCAGTTTAAATAAAGTATTCATATGTTTTACCAGAACAAACCTTCAACATGTTCATTGTGTCAAATTAATCAACCACTTCTGCATTTATTTCTAGTAGAAAATTGTCTTTTATTTGAGCTGATTTCTCAAAGAAATAGACAAACTAAATCACCTGAGCCACAGAAGTGTGTTAAATGAAGAAATAAATCCACACAAAGTCAAAACATATAACCACTGCAAATTCCTTTCACCGCCTCACTGCACACGTCTGTGTTATTTAGCTTTAGATAATGCGTTTCTAATGAAAAAGTCAAGCCATGAGCGATATCTGACATTCTGAAGTGACGCTATCCAGAGCTGACTACTATTTCCAATGGGATGTAGATAAAATAGGATGGAAAAAATACTCACAGTTGCTACATCATATGCTAATATATTCATACAAAAGTCTGAAACTGTGACAAAAGCGCCTCATTAAAGCCATGTGTAAACTCACAGTCAGTATCAGAGAATTTCAGTTTGCTGCTGCAATAAAGTCCCAGCTTCTCAGCGTCACTCGATAACTGTTGTTGGCTTAAATGAGTGCAACATGTGTGGAAAGTACATGAATAACCAAACATTCAAATGGACAGAATTTACATTTTTAGTTCACCACAAAGACGACACAACCACTCATTTAACCCTTTATAAGGCAAGTGACTATTTGATCAAGTTTTGATTTGCAACTGAAAAAAGTTACACATTTTCTAAGTTAAATAGTACAAAAATAAAAAAATAAGATGAATAAATAAAGACAATTTTAAAAAATGAAAATAAAAAATAAACTTTGTTTACACTTATGCACTTATGTTTACATAAATCAATTAAATAACTAAATAAAAGAAAAACAACAGAATTTTTAAGTTAAAAAGGATAAACGTCAAAAAGTTTTCTAACTGAATAAAAATGGTCAAACATTTTAAAAAAACAATCTAATGCAAATATAATAAAACTATAAGAAATTTTAAAAGAAAAATTACAGTACAAATGTTTAAAAACGTTAACTAAATAGCTAAAAGAAAAATTTTAAAGAAAAATATCAGAAACGTATCCTTTTAATAAGTTGTGTTCCCTTTAAAACTTTTCAGATACTTTGGCAACTTCCTATAGCAGCTAGCTGTGCAGCAATGCTAATGCTAGCTTTAAACAGAAACAAAAAGTTTATATTCTGTTTTTATTATCAGTCCTTCTCTACACCAGCACTACAGCTAGCACTGTTCCTATTAGCACCTCTGCTTATGAAATTAAAGTCCGAGCATTCAGAGAGTGTGTTATAAATGACTCTCAGCTACAAAACCAGATTTTAGCTTCACGTCTATAAAACGGATGCAGCCTATCAATTTCTGTGTAGTTGCTAATATTGATTAACTGCGTTTGCCATCTATCTACAAACTAATCTGTAACTTCTTGAAAAACCCTGCTAAATTCATCCAAAAAATGTTATGCTAACATACTTAGCTCCAGGACTCTCATTGAAATTAGCTTGTTTTTATCTCAAGGGCTTTTCCTGGTTGAATAAAGGTTTAATTTAAAAGAATGTAATATTGTATATGCTTTAATAAGATTTTATACACTTAAATTCTGTTTTCAGGGTGACTATAACACATTTCCAGGAACTACAGATGAAAAATAGCTTTTGGGCTAACGTTGGCATATTTACAGGAATGCTTATTAATGTGTGCTGTCAGCTAAACCAAACTAAACAGTAAAAAATGATTTGAGAGGCGTCATTTTCTAAGTAGTGGAAACATTTGTTCTGAAAGTTTCCTTTTGAAATGCCATGGAGCCACTTTCACTGCAGAATGCGTCTCGTCTCCGAGCCACGCAGAAAGTGAAAGAAAGCCAGCGTGCTGAGCCCCAGTCAGCCCACAGATAGATTATACTCTGTCACTGTGATGCATGGCTTTCATTTACCAGTTAGCTGAATGTGTTATGTAGTTACTTATTGGGATTCACTGCTCCTAGATGTCTCTTTATATGATGGCCATTTTATTAGGCTGCAATGCAAATGTGTAGCGCTCCACACTGAACTAATCCCTGCATGCATGGAGGACATGGCACCAAAACGCCAGCTGGTTATTGAGCTATAATACCTCACATTCCATTATCTATTCCCATTTATTTTTAATAAATTCATATTTTATTTAAAAAGAACATTAAAAACAAAGCATTAATGAAGCAATAGTTTAATTCAGATACTTTATTGTTCAGTTTAAGTTGCTGTACTTTAGCACAAAACACCACAAATCAGCTGCTTGAATATTAAAAAGTTTGAAACTCCTATGAAAGAACCAAAAACTGAGAAGAAGTTGGGGTTCAGTTCTTCAGCTTTCCAAACAGATGCTCCTGCTTGTGAGCTCGAGGCAGATTTATTAACAAACTGGTCCGAATGTGTCAATGCTGTGTACATTCATATTCATTTAAATATGTGCTTCTCACCATCAAATCACAGCAAACACTCCCTGAGACGAGAGCAGCCCATCTGTTAGTACAGTACAGTACATCCATACATGCTTCCTTTTTTTTCCTCCTTCTCCTACATCCCTCTCTTTTCTACAGCTATAAATGCAGAACGATATTAAAGTTCTTACATCAAGTCATAGGAGTTTCATGGGAACAAGAAAAGAGATTACTGATATTGTTTAATTTCCCTGGGGTCCAATGTCTTAGAATAGCCCTGAAGCATATGGCTGCCTGCCTCTGCTTTTATGTGCTCCAACTTCTATTTGTTTGTGTTTCTATGTGTGCGTTCGAATGTATTTCCCAATGTTTAAATGGGTGGTCGGTTTATCATGGTTATCAAAGATTTCTCCTTTGCAGCCCATGTTTGACAAGCGTCTCGAGCTATTTTTTGATATTTATTTGAAGAGGGGCTTTTTGTGCAGTGAACCTGTCAGCCCCTGCCTTTCAGCCACCTGTGTCTTCCCATGTAGCTTGTGCCCCCGCGGGAGTCGGATGATTGATGTGTCGGGCAGTTTGCTGGCCACCTCTCTGGTCCTGTCACCACAGAAGTCTCATCCCTTTGGTCCAAGCATGACTCATTTGTCGAGCAGTGATTTCCAACACCTTTTTCATGCATCCTGCAAGGCGTTACATTTCTGCATTATAGACATTCTGTTTACTTCTATAATATTCAGTTTTCTATGGCTTTTTTTTTACTGAAGCATTTGGTGGAGAAAACATTTAGTATTAATAAGTATTTTATTTGGGGACTTCTGATTGACTCTGGTAGGTAACAGTTTTCCTTCTTTCACTCCATCCTACATAAAAGCCTTTTTTTTCTGAATAACTCGCTGCCAGTGTTGACAGCAGTTCCTGTCTTTTTTGCATTACGTAAATTTAATCACATTTTTACATCCTACTAGAGTTTTAACAGCATCTGGCGACACACACTGCTGCTTTACAGCTTTTTGGCTTCAAAGTTGCCAAGTTTGCTTATTAAAAGTAACTTTCATATTTTAGGGCCCGGTTGCTTGTTTTGGACTCGTTTTATAGATTACATTTCTTGTCTCTGTCATACAATCTGCCAGCACCACCACCCTGGAAGTAAGAAGAAGAGACACCCATCAGGCGAGGGAGAAACACGTGTTTTCTGGGATGTGGACAAGATAAAGTATCAGGATCTGTTCAGACTTTTTGTGAGCATGACTCACTATTCAGACTAACATGTAAGTGGGAAGTGAGTACCCTCATGGCACACACTGTTATACTTCAAAAAAGAGCTGGTCGAAGTAAAACTGGAACAGATAGAGTGTTTGAGCAGTGGGAAGGAGGTGGAGGAGGTTGGTCACTGGTCAATATGGTCGATGATAAAACAACACGGAGTCGATGCTTATTGTCTTTGGCCAAAGGGCTCAGAGGATGCTCTTCAAGTGTGTGTTGGAAGAAATAATGCTGCTTTTCAGTTCAGATCAGAGACAGAAGCAGAGATGGACCAGTCCATTAAACATCACTACCTTTTTTCACCCTGTATTTTGACCTCTACCTTCTCCCATGAATCGAGATTAGCTGAAACAGCTTGAAGCAGGACCAACAGAAGATTTTACAAAGATCGTTTGATAACAAATGATATTTTAAGTTCAACAAATGAAAGGCATATATGATGCATAGAATCTTGTTTGATGGTAATTTTAGAGCACAAACTGAAAAACAAATGGAACATGAAATAACATCAACTCCAAATGGATAGGGCTGCCACAGTTAGTCAATAAGTCATGATTATGTTGACTATTAAAATTGTCAGCAACGACTTTAATAGGTGACTCATCGTTTATTTTTTGAAGCTGTTTTTCCAGTAGCGTAGATTTGCTCTTGACATTGGTGGGGACCAGGACAGGACATGGTGGGGCGCTGAATCAGGAAGTAAATCTCACAGCCCAACGTTACCATTACTGGGAAAATGCCCAGTGGCCAGTCCAACCAGGCCCACATCCAGACCCAGGGCGCCTCCTTCCCCTGGACACAGGTCCACACACAGCAGCACAGCACCTTGGTCCACTGCGCTATTATTGGTGGGGATGTGATATTACTGCACGCTTGTATTGAATTATTGATGGGGACAATTCAGTGATATCTGGGTATTGGTGAGGACACATCACCTCCATCCATGCCTAATCTATGAGGTTATAATCCTGCCAATAATCAGAGAGCACAGATTAAACATCCACGCGTGTATTTTCCCCTCCCGCTGAAGATTCCCCCGTCTCGCGCGCGCACATCAAACACCCGCGCGCGAAATTCAACTACTCGCGCTTGTATTTACCACTGGCGCGCATAATAATACTCCTCGCGCGTGCAGAATGAAGCTCTCATGAGCGTGAGTGTGGCTGACACGCGCGCGCGCATGCTGCTTTGCTCTCGAGTGAATATTCTGCTCGCGCGCGGAAATTAATTTTGTCAGTTTGGGGGCGGGTACCAAGGATTCACCGGCCCTTACATGATTGGTTACTTTAAAAAAAGATCTTGCCTACATAGGAGTGCCTTGGACTTTGATTGACAGCACAGTTGTTTACCTGAACACGGACTCCGACATTCCAACATGGCTGCTGCAGTGGAAGATGTTCACGTAAGTCGTGCTGATAAAAGGCTTTGTTCAACAAAACCAGTTCTTTACTCAGCTGGTTTGTAAAGCTATCATGAGCTTTGTTTTTCCTGGTATGCATCAGACTGTTACCATTACAGATTAAACCGCTGACCACAGACTTTGTCTTACAGATCAGTTTTCTTGTTAGCTCAATACATTTTTAGAAATACATTGCATACATAGTTAAGATCGCTAAATATTTGTTATGTATAGGCTAATTTGTCTAATGCCATTTAACATTAATAACCATTTAGCAACCTAGCAATGCACTCAAAGATTTCTGCAAGCTTTAGACCCTTTGTTTTTTTTTAATTAAATTAATTTATTTTTAATTTAAATTGTATTAAATTTATTGAAAAACAGATGCAATCCTATTAACCCATTGTATGATAACACCTTATCATATTCTGTCTCTCTCTCTTTATATATATTATTTACAATTATATATGTGTGTGTGTGT
>SSNR01000070.1:1519977-1544941 GCA_006937965.1 Callopanchax toddi | reverse complement strand
GTGGCGTCTATGGCTAGCTCCGACAACTCAAACAAAAGTAGGCATTTCCAGGCAGTTACTTGAGAAATATCCAAGGTTATCTTTAAATTTACTTACTTAAATATATCTTCTTTGGCTCTGCTACTGTTGCTTGCAGTTCTTTTTAGTCACCACTCCATCCATCCTCACCGCAGTCCTGAACTGGCTAAAGTTAGCCTCCATTGACGCTATGTTCTGTATTTTTGGCAACGTGTTAATAAAGTTTTTAAAAAAAGTTAGCCCAAACCAGCGTCATAGAGATAAACATTTGGGAGTCCCGCCTCTCTCTTCGAAAGTAACCAATCATGTAAGGGCCGGTGAATCCTTGGTACCCGCCCCCAAACTGACAAAATTAATTTCCGCGCGCGAGCAGAATATTCACTCGAGAGCAAAGCAGCATGCGCGCGCGCGTGTCAGCCACACTCACGCTCATGAGAGCTTCATTCTGCACGCGCGAGGAGTATTATTATGCGCGCCAGTGGTAAATACAAGCGCGAGTAGTAGAATTTCGCGCGCGGGTGTTTGATGTGCGCGCGCGAGACGGGGGAATCTTCAGCGGGAGGGGAAAATACACGCGTGGATGTTTAATCTGTGCTCTCTGATTATTGGCAGGATTATAATCTTATACTAATCTACGCCCATGTGGTTTTCTCTCAAACTGCCGCTGTACCTTCCTCTCTTCTGTCTTTCTGTCATTGATACACGTGCGTGCTGTGCAGCAGCTCCGTGAAGCAAACAACAGTTTTGAACACCTACAGGAATGTTGCACTTTACAGTTTACGAATTGTTTGTTGCTACAAGCTGCAGATGTCATTAAAAGTGTAATAAACCTGTCTTTATTTTAAATGGCTTATACAACTGTAAGCTAATGATGGTTATATAAGAGCAGCTGCATGCTGGTGCAATAAGCTGTTTTTTCTCCAATGTGCACATTATCTGATTAGTCGACTAATCGCAAAAATAATCGGTGATTAGCAGACTATCAAAATAATCTTTTGTGGTAGCCCTAAAGGGATGAGTTGGGTGGCAGTAGCTCAGTATTCATATAGCAAATGAAAGGTTGCTGGTTTGAACCCAGCTCTGGGTCACTTTGTTGAATTATTTGGGCAAGACACTTCACCCTCATTGCCTGTTGGTGGTGGTCGGAGGGTCTGGTGGCGCCTGGATCTGGTTGCTTCACCGCTGTAGCTATAATGTAGCTCACTGCCATCAGCGTGGGAATGACTAAAGCGCTTTGTAGTCCATGACTCAGAAAAGTGTGATGCAGGACATTTACATGTTTAAATCTTTTTTCAACCAATAACATTAAAGTAGGTCTACACACACCTGGGCTAGTGTTTTCATGACAAACTGCTCCCGCTCCAATTTAACCAGCAGCTGCCCTGTAATCTGGAACCCCGTTCCTTCCAAAGTGACGCAGATCTCCCGATAACCGTTAGCCAGCTCGCTGAGCCACACAAGAACCCTCCAGACAGTAGGTGTGAGCCGGTGGCAGTTTAAGAAAAATTAATGAGCTCTTAAAGCGAAAGCATCAACCAACCTGTGTGCTGTTGGCTGAGGGAAGATTACAGAAACAAACACACACACATGCAAACACAACCCACAGGGAGGACTAGATTAACACACGGAGATGGAGACCGCTCAATCACTATGGTTACACAGATGGACCCGAGAGAGGCCGGCCAGCTCCGAGGCTGGAAGCGCACAAACACGTGTAGTGATACAGAAAAACTCACACACCCTCTCCTCAGCTGGTGAAAGGCTTTATGTAGCGCCTCTACAGCTGAATGAAAGTTCACCAGCGCTGACATGTTTCACAGCGGTGCCCTGCAGTGCTTCCTGCACCGTCTGTCTGTGTGTTTCTTTAGGCTTTGTACAGTACGGTCGCTGACGGTTGTGGCAAACAGAATCTTCTTTTCTTTTCACCCTATACATTTTGACTGTCCTCTTTTCTCATCAGAGACGTGCGGTAGCATTAGGGTGAAGACTTTCTCCTGCCTGCGCTTCATTTCCACTGGGACAGCAGGAGAATATCTTACTGTGAGGAGGGAAAGAAAAGGAAGTGGGGCACGAAACAGATCCACTCACTCAAAATAATCAGACTTTAACTCCTCTCACCTTCACACTTTCTTGTCTTCTTATTTTCTATCTTTTGCTTTTCAGTCTCTCCTCCTTTGTCCCTTGTCAGTCCCCAGGGGGACAAATGTTGTCATCCTTCCTGTCTCTGAGGTCTCTGCAGCCTGACAACCCACAGCCTGTTGTCTCCCCATGGACCCAGAATGCAACAGGAGGAGACGAGGGAACATGTGTAGGATGTAGTAGTAGCTGGGAGGAGTGTTGCTGGGGCTAAAATAGGTTTTAAATGCTGCTCATGATGATGTGCATGCACTTGTCTGATTGTAAAGTTTTATTTAAACAAATAAAAACACAGCTTCCTCACAGAAGAATAATCCTACTCAGTGTGTGTGTGTGTGTGTGTGTGTGTGTGTGTGTGTGTGTGTGTGTGTGTGTGCGTTCTGTGCTCTTTAAGTTTTGCTGCTACAGACACATGACTGACTATTCTTAGCGTTTGGGTGAGACGTTGAAAAATGACCCACTGTTAACTGGGCTCCAAAGAAGGAGAAGACACACAGAAAATGGGCTGTATATGTAGCCTGCCTTTTTCTTGTGTTTTCTTATATTAGTTTAGCCATTTTCCTCTTTCTTTTTCCTCAGTATTGGTCATCCCTATGTTTCTGTAATCCATGCATCTTGTCAGAGATCAGTTTCTTTGTTAATGTAATATTTCTAGAGCAGAACAATAAATCAGCGTCATATTGTTGATTTGATTTAGGCTTCAGTGTGTGAAACTGGTTATTATATCAATAATATTTTACTTGACATTTCCAGGCGTCGTTAGAGGTAGTCATAGGTTAGCGGCTCTAATCGCTGTCAGAGGTGGTTTTTGACATGTATATTTGTATCAGTGCAAACAGGAATGTGTCCTAAAGCACATTAAAGCTCCAGCTGTTCTACTGAAATGCCCTGAAACAGGAAGCAGGGGTTCCAGAAACACTAATTATTCTGAGTTAGCAGCATCTGATCAGGATCCATCCTGTTTGCACGCTGTGCCCCTTACCGGAATTTTGCACACATTTCCATAAAACTTTTATTGCATTTTTTTTTTTTTTTTTTTGCACTTTCAAAGAAAAATTCTCAGAAAACAGAGTTTTCTGCACAAACACACACAGATGATGGATGATTAAAGGCAGCTAACTGAGGTGGATAGAAAGCTCTTCAGTGCAATAAATCTTTCACATGCATTTGACTTCCTTTTCTTCAAAATCCTCTTGAATTAGCAGCATTGAATAGCAAAAGTGCATAATATAATATTAGTTAAAATGCTAACAGAGCTACAACTAAGGATTTCTGATTTGAATCAGAGCACCACTCATTTTACATCACTGAAAAACCAGCATGCACAGCTGCAGAAATGGAATTTGTCCCTAAATGCAGCCAATACAGCCTTCAGAACTCTTTCAAGTTAAAGTGTCTGCCATAAAAAAGACCTGTTGTGAAAATGGCAGAGCTGATGTGTTCTGGTTATGGCTATGGTCACAGAAAATTAGATTCTGTGACCTTCTTGTCTCATCCAGAAAAATACAACCAAAGGTTTATCTGGAGATGTCACCGTGTCATCGTGAGAAAAATGAGAGAGGGAGGCTGCTCAGATATTAGTTTATAGACAGCTGCTTCACAAACTCTCACTCACATGTTTTTCCTCTGAATTGATGTGATTAACCCTTTAATGTTCCTGCCAAGAAAAAAGCATTGAAAATTTTCAGGCACTAAAGGTTTTATTGAAATTTAGATAAATGCAATGCTAAGTTTAAAATATATGTATAATAATGTAATATAACGATAAATAACTTGTTTTCTAACATCCTCATATATATTTTTTGTTTGTCTGATTTGTATTGAGTGAAGTTCACTGTAGGCTTCAATAACAGAGTAAAACGTGCAAAACCAAATGACCGACCAGAAGTTTGAAGCTTAAAAGGAAAGATGCTGTTCCAGCCTTTTAACAAAGAGATACCTTTAATGAATTCCAGCATGTCTCTATAGTAAGGTTATACTTTTTAGTTATTTTTTTCTCTGTCCTGTTTTTATGTGCAGTTTATGCCAAGTGAGCCTTCTGTCGATAAGGTCTGCAGCCTCACTCCATCTAAGTTTTACTTGATTCTGTCATGGATCTCTGTGGTCTTCGGGCAGTCATGTCCATTAAGCAGTACTTCTGTATTTTCATTTTATTTGTTTTATGTGTATGTGTGTGTGCGTGTGTGTGTGTCCAATCCATTGTCCGGCACAGACAGAGACTATGTCTGACCCAAATAAAGCTTCGTCAGAGAGTCGCTGAAAGTGAACCGAGTAAAACCAGGCGCTGCCTTTTCTGTGAAAACCTCCGGATTCTCACTGAGTGAGAAATGGCTGCCCTGTCTCTTTATTTCATTCCTGTTTGTTTCCTGTTCTTTGCCATCCTTGCAGCAGTCAGTTTTGCATGATTGGAGGAAATTTGAGGAAGCGTTGTGAGGCCGAGGTGTGGGTGAAGCGAGATTCTCAGAGATCCCACTCGCCAAATGTGGAAGAGTGGAACCCGAAAAGGTGCTAGGGCTATTATTGGTAACTTTAAAATACACAATTTTCTGACACAAAATGATATTTATTATTGTGTTAAAGGCTTTAAAATACTTTGATTTCAGATGTTGTACTGATGTTGGGTTTATCTGCAGCCGACTGTGTGTCATCCAACCTACATATTTGTGATATAGAGCAGGAAAGTTAGATCTTATCACTGGAGACGCATGTAGAGACGCAGGTGTTGACTGATGTGCTCACAGCCGTCACTTATGATCGGATCATTCAAGACAAGTCCTGAGTTTACTGACGTGCCAGTTCCTGCCATGAAATATGAAATGTGTGATAAATGTATTCAGAGAGACGTTCAAAGACCCCAACCACAGCATGTAATAGAGATGGAGATGTGAGGGAGGAAAGCCGATTCCAAGGTTGATCAGCCAGGCAGGATGGTGACGGTAGACAGGCTGCTCTGGTCTGTCTAGTCTCCATCAGACCTGAGGAAGCGGTAAACTTGTCGCCGGCGAGCGACACGAAGACCGGCGCGAACTGTCAGACAAAACCAGTCGAGTGCAAAACTAATCTACAAACCCACTTTGTCTGAGAGCGGCAGAAACAGCTAGAGGTGGTATAATTGTGCTCCGAGTTCTAAGGACTGCCACAGCGTTTCGTTCCTCGCCGGCACGGAGGCCGGATTTAACAGCCAGCGCTCTTGTCCGTTCCTGAGCTCTTTTTGATTGCTGATAATTGTATGAAAAACAATTCCTGCGTAGGTAGGCAGGGGTGTGTGTCGTTGTGTGTGCAAAATTAAAACCTCGATGCATTTTATGAGCAATAAGCTGTTGTTTGTGATCCTCTGCGGATGCATAGATAGTGCACGTCTTAGTCAGCAGACTGGTGGGTGTTTATTATAAACCCTGATCGGGGTAATTGACTGAGAGGAGGTGAGGCAGAAGAATAGAGATGGAAGATGAAGATGTATTACACGTTGTTGATGCCATTAAAACCCAGTACATCACATCTCATTTGAATTTGATTTTAGATATTTAAATTAGACATAAATATGAAGCAACACACCTCAGTCAGTCTAACTTATGACGGTTTCATTCCTTTGTATTTGAGTCTCTTCTGTCCCTTTGCCCCCCTGTGACCGAAGCACCCAGGTAGTTAAAATTTTAATGAGCAGGATCAGTTTAATAATGCTACCATAACAAGTATCATCAATCACAGCCTCATGAAACTCTGTAACACTGACTTTATGCAGACTTTATGCAAATTGAGCCACTATACCCCCCAGCTTTTTTCTTCTTTTCCCCATGTTTGTACATTTCTGTGCATAAGGTTCCTGCTTATTGCTTTTCTTACTTTTCCTCTGAAACGATCATTCTTCCCTTCGTCGTTGATATCCTGTGCTGTTTCTCCACCCGTCTCCTTTGAATGTGCTTCCTCTCTCCAGGCGTTTTCCTCACAGTTTTGTGCTGCAACTTGCTGACGTATCCCCCCCTTTAATTCTAGTGTATTTGACAAGGCCTCCTGTGAAGGCTTTTTCATGTTTTTCCAAACACGTATTACCATACAGAAGCATGCACACACACACACGACGACACACAGCAACTGTGGTGGTGCACTCTCAGTCTTTGTTGCTATGACAGTGCTGTCATTCCCATCTAGATGTTAGTTTGGATGAGTTGAGTAAGATGGCAGAGCATACTACATCTCTCTGGTTCTCTTTGCTGTTGGATGAAGCGTGAATGCGTGTGACGCTGTGTGTGTGTTTACTTATTGTAAGTGTTGTGGGAACATACATTTGTTGACAGACGTTCTCACTTAAAAAAAAACAAGTCAACATACCATGAATTTGTTCAATTTTATAGTGAAGATTCATTTAATGTCACAGCAGATCAAGGCTGCAGCTGAAACCCTTTGACAGTCAGAGAGTCACTTCTGACACAACACACCCGATGCTGGAACGCCACCACATTAAACATTTCTTTGAGTAAATATTCAATCCCCCCTCTGTTGTATTTATATTTTATGTAGAGGATTACAATGAAGGAAGATGAGAGGAACATAATTTAACTTCCTATAATTGAGACTGAAACTTTGATTTTTGGGGGGGGCGGTGGGGGGTTACGCCCACTGGGGTTGACACCAATATGGTACCAGCTGAGGTTTTTAAGAGACGTGGCTCCTTTTTAATTTAAAAAGACTTAAAACTCTCTACTTTGTGTTCAGTCTGTTTTATGTTGTGGCCCAGCGAGCTGGGTCATAACATAAATGGGGGCTCGTCCGGGATTTTCTAGACTGGTAGAGGGGGCGGAACTTGCTGCTTAGAACTATTTCTAATCACAATATACGTTTGGCCTCATTTGTTATGCATTTATATATAATTAGACTTTTTAGTACACCAGCCATAATATGACTGTAGTAATACAGTAGTTAGTTAAATGTTACTCTTATTATCACCAATGCTTCCTCATGAGTCTCCTGCCTCTCTACCAGCATCTCCACCACCCAGGTTGCACCTGATAAAATACATCCATGGTGGATGAAGTTTGAAAGCTCTGATTTCAAAGCCACGTGGGTGAACCATTGTTAAACAGATTATCATCACCCTAGAATTTGTCACAACACTCAATCTCATGACATGCTTTATTATTTCAACCTCATCTGTCTCCAGCCTCTCCTCCTCCCGCCTCTCCTCCTCCATCTCATCCAGACTCTCCTCCTCCAGCTCCTGCAGACTCTACTGCTCTACCTTCCTCCAGCCTCTCCTCCTGTACATCTTGTATATTGATGCATGACCTATGAACACCTATGAACAGTGGGACAATTTGGGATGCAACAGTCATAGATGTTGACAGTACGGTTATGTCTGAGGAAAAAATGTATTTTCACAATTATTATTTTTATGTGCAATTTATTCACCATGATGGTGTTTTTTAAACAGTTGCTGCCTTTCAACACACAAATAATAAATGCCTCGCCTCGCCTTCTTCCGCTTATCCGGGTCCGGGTCGCGGGGGCAGCATTCCAAGTCGGGCAGCCCAGGCCACCTTCTCCCCGGCCAAGTCCACCAGCTCCTCAGCTGGGACGCCCAGGCGTTCCCAGGCCAAACTGAAGATGTATTTCCTCCAGCTTGTCCTGGGTCGACCTGGGGGCCTCCTGCCCGCAGGACATGCCCAGAACACCTCCCGAGGGAGGCGTCCAGGAGGCATCCTTACCAGATGCCCGAACCACCTCAACTGGCTCCTTTCGATATGGAGGAGCAGCGGCTCTACTCCGAGTCTCTCCCGGATGTCCGAGCTTCTTACCCTATCCCTAAGGCTGAGCCCGGCCACCCTGCGGAGGAAACTCATTTCAGCCGCTTGTATCCGCGATCTCGTTCTTTCGGTCACTACCCAAAGCTCATGACCATAGGTGAGGATTGGGACGTAGACCGACCGGTAAATCGAGAGCCTTGCTTTCTGGCTCAGCTCCCTCTTCACCACAACAGACCGGTTCAGTGTCCGCATCACTGCAGACGCTGCCTCAATCCGCCTGTCGATCTCTCGCTCCCTCCTTCCCTCACTCGTGAACAAGACCCCGAGATACTTGAACTCCTCCACTTGAGGCAGGACCTCTCTCCCGACCCGGAGTTGGCAATCCACCTTTTTCCGGTCAAGAACCATGGCCTCAGATTTGGAGGTGCTGATCCTCATCCCAGCCGCTTCACACTCGGCTGCGAACCTCCCCAGCAAGAGCTGAAGGTCAGAGCTCGATGAAGCTAGGAGGACCACATCATCCGCAAAAAGCAGAGACGAGATTCTCCTGTCACCAAACTCAACACCCTCCACACCACGGCTGCGCCTAGAAATCCTGTCCATAAAGGTTATGAACAGGACCGGTGACAAAGGGCAGCCCTGGCGAAGTCCAACCCTCACTGGGAACAGGTCCGACTTACTGCCGGCTATGCGGACCAGACTCACACTCCTCTGGTACAGGGACTATACTCCTGGAGCGTCCCCCACAGGGTGCCCCTGGGGACACGGTCATAAGCCTTCTCCAAATCCACAAAACACATGTGGATTGGTTGGGCAAACTCCCATGACCCCTCCATCACCCTAGCGAGGGTAAAGAGCTGGTCCACAGTTCCACGACCAGGACGAAAACCACATTGCTCCTCTTCAATCTGAGGTTCAACTATCGACCGGAACCTCCTCTCCAGGACCCTGGAGTAGACCTTTCCAGGGAGGCTGAGGAGTGTGATCCCCTTATAGTTGGAACACACCCTCTGGTCCCCCTTCTTAAAAATGGGAACCACCACCCCGGTCTGCCACTCCACAGGAACTGCCCCCGATGACCACGCAATGTTGCAGAGACGTGCCAGCCACGACAGTCCTACAACATCCATCGCCTTGAGATACCCAGGTCGGATCTCATCCACCCCTGGGGCTCCGCCGCTGCATAGTTGTTTGACTACCTCAGCGACTTCTGCCCCAGAGATTGGACAGTCCGTCCCCAGGTCTCCCAGCTCTGGTTCCTCCTCGGAATGCGCGTCGGTGGGATTGAGGAGCTCCTCAAAGTATTCCTTCCACCGTCCGACTATAGCCCCAGTTGACGTCAGCAGCTCCCCGTCCGCACTGTAAACAGTGTGAGAGAGTTGCTGCCTTCCTCCCCTGAGGCGCCGGATGGTTTGCCAGAACCTTTTTGGAGCCGATCGATAGTCTTTTTCCATGGTCTCACCAAACTCCTCCCACGCCCGAGATTTTGCCTCGGCAACTGCCACCGCTGCACTCCGCTTGGCCCGCCGGTACCTGTCTGCTGCCTAAATGTATTTAAAAATGAAAAAGTGAACCTCTTTGGCATTAAGCTGCTTAAAAATCTCTGTGTTGTTGAGCCTCTATAGTTATAATACTTTTATACATTTTATATGTCAACACTTTTTAAAAACTCATAGAAAGAATAAAACAGTGACCTAATATGAACATATAAATTGTAATACAGTACATATGTTTATCATAAAGTTTAATAATAAAATAATAGAAGTAATAGGGGTGACCATGGCCTAGGGGGTGGAGAGGCTACCCTTCATGTGGATGCTCACATAGAAGCATAGAGGGAAGTGCACAAGCAGAGTGCAGTACAGTAGGAGAAGTGAGGTACAGGGTAGGTGTTAGTTTATAAGATGCTCTCTGAAGAGCTGGGTCTTCAGGAGTTTCTTGAAAATTGATAGGGTCGCCTCTGTTCTGGTAGCTTGGTAGGTCATTCCACATGAAAAGTCTGGACTGTCCCGAGCGTGGTGCAGGCTCTGCTAGCCGACAGTCCTTTGATGACTGGAGTGACCGAGCCGTGACGTCAGCCTTAGCAAGAGTAGTAGGAGGTAAAGTCAGCAGAAGCCTGTAGTAGATGGGAGCTGTTCCTTTCAGGACCCTGTATGCTAGCATTAGCGACTTGAATTTGATGCAGGCAGCTAAAGGTAGCCAGTGGAGCTCAATGAACAGAGGGGTGACATGTGCTCTTTTAGGCTGACTGAAGACCAAATGTGCTCCTGCGTTCTGAACCATTTGTAGAGGTTTCACAGTGCAAGCTGGAAGAAGAAGGGCACTGCAGTGGTCAAGGTGGGAGATGACCATAGACTGCACCAGGAGCTGGGTGTTTACTGTGTCAGGTATGGTCTGAACTTTCAAGATCTCAACAAGGCGAAGTGGCACAAGCAAGTGACAGAGGCAACATGATCTTTAAAGGTCAGCTGGTCATCAATCACAACACCAGGATTTTGAGCTACCTTTGATGGAGCCAGAGATAGGAAGTCCGTTTGGATTGAGATATTGTGTTGTATGGTTGGTTTGGCTGGGTTGACAAGTAGTTCAGTTTTAGAGAGGTTGAGTTGGAGATGATGAGCTTCTCATCCATCTCGATATATCAGAGAGACAGAGATTCGCGCTGAGACTGTGTGGTCATCAGGTGGGAATGACAGGTAGAGCTGGGTGTTGTCAGCATGGCAGTGGTAGGACAAACCATGTGATCAAAAGATCTGGCCCAGTGAGGTGGTGCATATGGCAAATAGACATGGTCCTAGTACAGAGCCTTGGGGAACCAAAGCCATGATATATTGAATGAAAGTAGCAATAGAAACAGGTGGGACTGTACATATATTTAACTGAAAATATCAAGATTTAATTATAAAATGTGATCAACCAGGACGTGACCAAGAACCAGGACCAAACTAAAACTAGTATTGGTGCCTGAACCAAAACCTGGACCAGGGCCAGAACCAGTACCACATCCAGGATCACGACCAGAACCAGACCAGGACCAAATCTCAAATAATGTATTTCTTCATCTGGAAACAGTCACGTGAGAAGTGGATGTTTAAAAGGTAGACAAAATAGACTAATAATTTATTAAAACAGGTAATAATAATAATAATAATAAGGTTTCAAGCAGAACACAATTATAGCCCTCTATCCAACAGTCTGTCCTAGTTACAGTGTGAGATCACCATCATTAGTGTCTCAGCATCAGTCAGTCACTGCATGTTGGTGATGTACTGTAGATCAAACAAGACAATAAAAAAGGCACACCAGTCATAAATTTAATTAGCTACAAATTTGAATGAATTTGTCCAGCTATCACTGCCCATGAAGGGTTAGGGTACAATCCAAGGACCGTGCATGTTTAAACAAAGCTTCTCTGTTCAGAAACTACACTGCTGCTTCCTTTTTCCTGCTTTTTATCTAAATGTCCATGTGTGTTTTCAAAAAGTGGGACATTTTCATTTTTTGGCCTCATTTCCTTTCAAACTGCACTCATTTCAGGTTGACATTACTTACCTGACTTCCCGTCCCAATAGGCTGTGATTAAGACAAACAGCTAAATCACACAAATATGTGTGCAAGTGTGTGTTTAAAAGCAATATATTTTACCTCTACTGCTTATGTGAGCGCAGTTTTGTTCACAGCTGTGAGTTCACCGTTTCCTACGCAGCATACAGCCGGCCTCATCCATCCCTAATTAGTGTGTGATCGATAGCTGGTTGTTGTGATGCAGTGCATGGGGAGTCGTGTCAGAACAGGGGAACAGTGACATTTCAGCAGACAGGGATTACTTGACCTTATTGTTGTGATTAGAATTCAGCCCCAGGTCCCCTAAGAGATGACCTCACCTTGTTCACACTGCACCGGAATGCTGGAGGTTGTTAAAAACTCATTCTTCTCCTCCAACCACCACCACCCCTCCCAGTTCCCCTCTGCTCTTCGCTGGCATATTTCTTTTCTAATAGTTTTTTATTTCCCACTTTGCCGAACTGTCATCTCAAGATTATGTATCTCAAGATTTGTATTTTTTGCTACAGCACGCTATTGGTTTTGGGTCTGTATTTGTGCAGAAGTATCTGTGTGTGTGCATGAAGTATAAAAAGTGTCAAAATACGAGGAAAAAATACAAGTACATAAAGCAATTCTGGTTTTTTTCTTTTGCTCATTTTTTGAACAAGCCCTTGTGGCTTTTTCTAAAACGCGCACACACACACACACACACACACACACACACACGAGTATTTCACATAAGCCCTACAGTATAGGTCGGTTATGTTTTCTTACTGCCCCAGACGTTGTCTAAAAGGAAATCAAGAGGGTGTGAAATTAAAAATGAAGTGAAGGGCTAAAAATAATCTCCACTTTTAGATGACGTTATGGATATTTAATTTTTATTTTGCAAAACTTGTTTAGTGTTCCTCTTTAGAGAACTTGAGAAAATGTGAGAAAAATGTGGTCTTGCATCAATAGAGTTTAAAAATCAACGTATAAATATTTGCGGATTATTTAGTAATCAGGAAACCGTAGTTAGATTTATTTTGGAGGGTGGCTGTTTGTTTGGTCATTTGGGTTGATTGATTGGTTGGTGAGGTGATTGCTAAGGTTCTTTTTACTCAGACATGTAAGGCTGTGAGGTAAGTTTTTATTGACCTTTTTCTCAACATGTTTCGACCAACAGCTCAGGTCTTCATCAGAAGTGTCACTGGTGTTATGGTGACGCGTCTTTATCAGCTGTTCTTCCGATGGGCGTGACCGACCCAGATCTGTCAGGTCTGCTGGGTCGGTCACGCCCACCTCCGCTGGATGGTTTCTGGAGTAGGGAATCCCAGGTGTGGGACAGCTGGTAGGCCCCCTCGTCCAGGTTGATGGTCCACTTTGTCTGTTTCCTTATTTCGATTGCCTCCCTGATCCAACGTCTGTACCTATTGCTTTCTATAGGATTTCTCTTTAAAAGGCACACTATGTAACTTTTTTTTATTTTAAATCTTTTTCTTGAGCCAGTATGTGCTAATATGACCCTTTACAGGGTAAATGAAAAGGTACTCAGCCCCATCTGCTGCTTGTGTCCAGAATACCACGTTTGCAACTTCTGAGTCTCTGGTCGGTGCCCTGAAGTCTCACAAAGTCACGTATCTCGTGAGGGTTAAGCTAACCCAAAGTGGCTAGCTGTTATGCTAGCACAGGAGTGTTTTTAGCTCATGATTCCTGCATTTTTTTAAATCTCTCTCTGCTTGAACTCAGCTGATTTCTTTGAATGAGTGATGAACCGCTCCAGTAGAAAGCTATGAAGGCTGAGGAGACATTTCAGCAGTTAGATTTAGGTGTTTCTGAGCAAAAACAATGCTAACATTTTTACTACAATGATTTAAAATGGACACTAGGGGGTGCTAAAAACAAGCACAAACTGCATAGTATGCCTTTAACTTTATAACGACATTGTTCATGTGAAACCCCCATATGGTCATTTAAGGTAGTAGCATATAAATGTTGCTTTTCAAACCTGACATCACAACAAGATGACAGGAAAGCATCAAGTTTGATTGGATCTCCTTTACAATGATTTGAAGTAAATAGCAGCTCTGTCCAAAAAGTGAGAAGTTATTTTCCCCCTGGCCTAATAAATCTACTCAAAATTAATTATTCCTCTGTCCCTTAACATTTTTTGTTAGCTTTTCAGCTAAAATGTTTCAGGAACTGGAGTAACAAACTTATAACAGTCAGGTTATGAATTTTAATGAACTGTTTTGCATATCCTTATGCAGATAAATTAGCAGTAATTGTGCTCAGTCAACCATCTGATACATGATTTTTAACAATGTAAACAATCATTTTCGGTTGAGGAAGGCAGGTACTTAACCACCAAACGACCAATTTCATCTGCTGTGATCCACAGTTGTTGGTCATGAAATTCTTTACAGTCTATTTCCTGTTTTTAAGACCCCCCCCCCCCCCCCCCCCCCCCCCCCCCCCCCTCCCTGATTTGTGACTGCTTTTCTAAAGATTTTATAGCTTAAGGGTGGCAGCTCAAGGTTGCAACATCTTCGCTGCAGTATCTGTGGGTGAATGGCACTCATTTCTGGGAGATGCTCCAGAATGGCACAGTAACTCTGGAGATGTAATATGGAGCACTGGCAGCGGGTGAAGGTTCAGGATCGTGGGTGTAGTTAGAGGGAGTCAGGTGGTGGTACCTGAGAGAAAGCTGTCACACGAGTTTGAAGTTAGCTGTTCGTATCAGAGCTATTTCCAGCTTAAAGAACACATCCAGTCTGTCAATAGGCTGGAGAGAGGAAAGGAGAGGAGATCGTTAATTATGGCACAGACATATTGGATCCAGGGAAGGGATAATAGTATAATGCTTACAGTAGTGGGAGAGGAGGACAGCTTTTGAGCAATGGCAGTAAAAATGGAGATGGAGCGGCGAAGGGTAGGATAGCACCAGGGGAGCATTTCAGGTCTGAGGATTCCTCTGTAGCCTCCTGCTGCTGCCAGCTGAGTGATAACATGCATGAGCAAACCTTGGGTGAAAGAAGATGGAGGAGATGAGGAGAGAGGGAGGATGGGAAAAGCAGGACAAAATTGACACACTTAAAAGAGCAAAGTGGTCTGAAAGCCTCCCACATCCTCCCACCCGTCAGTCCCCTTCTCCTCACACGGGGGCCTGCTAAGGACGTTAGTGTCCATTAAAATTGCAGCATGTTTACATAAAAAGAACACAGGCTTCTGCTGACTTTACCTCCTACTTTCTGTTGCACACCTACGCAACATGAACACTGATACAACTTCTATTAATCTGATGATTTTCCTTTTGGAAACTTTAATTCTTAAGACAAGTGTCAGAATTTTCTTCAAATTGGAGCACATAGGAAATACTTCTAGATTAATCATGGATTTTTTTTTTTCCTGAGATGGTTTTTTTTGTAACTCAAAGCTGCTACAAACAGACATATCAGCTGCTATTTTGTTGTGCTTTCCTGTTGTTTAGCTTTCGGATGATTCAAGGGACTCATTTGCAGGGTCCATTTGCTGTCTGGTTCCTTCTGACAGGCTGGCTTTCTCAGTATCATGCACACGGTGGCCCCACTTTCTCATGCAGGCCACTGTGCACTTGATGCCCCCGTGTCTATTTACCCTCCCAGCTTCCTTCTGCAGCATCTCTGATGGTGCAGAGCATCGGTGATGGTGCAGACTGCCTGGAGGAGAGAGATGAAGAATGTTTAATGTGGAATACAAAAGAGTAGAGGGAGAGTGGATTGGGCTATGGATGACGAGCGAGGGGAAAAAAGAAAAGAAAGACGAGTGTTTCATTGAGAGGCTCTGATGAAGGAGGAATGTGACAAATGAAAGGGGAGCACATGAGTAGTTATAATCATCCTGATAGAAGTGATAAGGCTCCCTCCCGGCGTATTCTGTGCTAAAGTGGCTAAGATCGTGCTTTTGGCAGTGCCTCTGACAGGGAATGTATCTCAGCTTAGAGTGGCTGGTTACCATTATAGCTCCCTCACTGGTTCAGCTTGGGTTGGCCTCTGTAAATGAGAAAATGTTCAAACCTCCAGAGTAAATTTTTCTGTTGGTGGCCTGGATGACTGAGTCGTGTTTTTAAAAGAACACCTTCGTTATCACCAATAAGTAGCTGGACTCGTTTATAATAACCCTCCCTGCCACTCCACCAGGTGTTTGGAAACAGAGTTGAACTTAATCAGGCTTTATCAATTAATTAGTGACTGTAATGTCATGATAATGGGTTTATTAACTGATAGCAAGCGCAATTTCAGACATTAAACAACCATTTCAGATCAATCTGTTTGCTGATCCATGCTCTGAGGTCACGGATTAGCTCTAATCATCACTGCTGTAGAATAAGAAAAAGAGGATATTTATTAAAATCTGATGTCATTTTTTAAATTTCACAATTGTGTTTTTGGTCAAAATCAAACATAGATATATTTTTATTAAACTTAAAGTCACATCTTCATTTTGAATTACTAGATGTTAGAGAAAAAACAGAATATTAAAATAAAGAAATCCAATGAAAATAATCATCAAAACACCTACCGCCGTGGAGGAACAGCAGATCATTTTAGTAACAGATTATTTGTTTTCATGCATTTCCCATTTTGCAAAGTGTGCATGAATTTACACTGCACATTATACCAGCGTTCATAAAAAATACAACAAGCAGGCCTGCGCTGTTCGTGAAGCGACTCTTCAGCATGAAGGATTTCCAGATCAAGATACTGTCCAAACGTTTTAGCCCATTATCCTTCACAGGACAAGAACTAGCCATGGGGGAGACATTATTTTCTATCTGAGACTGCATTCTGGGGGGGAAAAGCAGAAAAGGCATTAAAGCAGTTTGTGCACACCATCGGGGCCGGGGGTAATTATTTTGATTTGTACGCTTTTGTGAGCTGAGACAATAATTGGATACTGACTCAAATCATGCAAGTAGAAATAATAAGAGAAGGAATCAACTCTTCCAGAGATGTTATTATTAGTTTGTTAGCGATACGGCTCTTTTTATACGATTCTAACAAAGTAGAAATATTGTTGATGGATAATTGCAATAGTTAAAAATGTTAATTGAGTTCTTATGATTTTTAAGGCTATTAAAATGCAACACGAATAAATAAATGTGTAAAGGTAAGATGGTTACAGCATTGGGTTTTTAATCTGAAACCAATATTAAAGAGCTACTTCAGGCTCTTTATTGAATATTTAATAGGGTGTATTCTTGGGAAACACATTTATTTTTGGTAATTACTTTGTTAAACAAAGATTGAGGCTCAACCACTGAAAAGACTGATAATGAAGCTGAAAGTAAAGACGGTCCCTGACATGATGTTATCGAATCACACAAAAAACAAGGAGAATTGTTCAGTTTACTGATAGATTTTTATCATCACTGATCACTGTTTTCATTTGACCTTTATTTAGTGGAATTTGGCTTTAGAACAACTGATTTAAATATTTTTTTATCCTAAATAATCCTGAATTCTGTGTTTACTGACATAAATCATTAATCTAACAATCCAATAGCAAGAGCTAAATATTCATTAGAGGGTGATGCCCTGCATTGATTGTAATTAGAAAGCCTTGAAGAACCATTTGTCTTATTCTGTTGCTTTAAAACATGGATATGGATATATACTTTTTTAGATTTAATGTGATAAAAGTTTACTAGATTGTACAAATATAGGTGAGAAGACATTATTTCTGCATATTCACCCCTTTGCTTAATTTCAATAAATTAAGATGGATATTTATAAGCTTATCATGATCTTAGTGTGTGTGCATGCATGTGTGTGTCTATACAGTATATATATCCCTGTTACGAAAGAACCCAAATCTACACCTATGAATCACCAACAAGGACAACAATGAAGACCATTGAGTTCTTCAAATATATCAAAGTTCCCATAAAACAAAGACTCAAATTAGGGTTTTAAATTGAATCCATAAAATATTCCCTAACAAGCAACACAATGAAAATTGCATGAAACCAGAGAATATGTGAACCATCAGCTAACCTACAAAGAAAATGACCAAAAACCAAAATTTCTGAACCATGCAAACAGGTGATTTACCAGAGAGGTAACAAAAGGGCCTGAATGAGCTGCACATGTTGAAACAAGGAATTATCTGGGAGACTCTTCAGGCTCGTGAAGAATCCACAATAACATTGAACACTGTCAATAGAGTGAAGCATGGTGGTGCAGCATCCTGCTGTTGGGTCGTCAAACAACAGGAATGGTAAAACATGCTGGTAAACATAGAATACCAGTTTCACCAGAGAATTGACACTGTGACCAAAGTCCACCTTACACCACACTGCAGATGGTTCACAACATCAACGCATTTAAAGATGGACGATCTCAGAGTGTGAGGACTTTGGGGCTGAAAGAGTCAGAATCAGAATGGGTTTTTTTGCCAAGTAAGCGAAGTTTCACATTACCCAGAATTTGTTAAAACGTTGGATCTGCTAACAAGTTAGCCATCCCCTGGCTATGGAGAGATACATCAATTTCAGAAAGAAAAACTAAGAAAAGTCTTGCGACTAAACACATTGGAGACAGAAGTGACACACGTGCACAGTTGTAGAGGTAAGGGTTAGAGGGAGGAGAGGGGGAGAAGGGATGTTTTGGGAGGGACCGTGGTACGTTGGATTCAAAAAGTTCTCTCTCGCTGAAATGCTCTGGACTTTCGCTTTAACAGAATTCAACAACTGGAAAAAGATTATTTGAAAACTTATACAGCAGTCAGCCACTAGGGGGCACTTGTTTTGTTTTGCTTCAATTTACAGGTTATATTACTGTGTCTAGTAATTATTAGGGGTACATTATCTTTTCATCGAGGCACTTAATTGAGGCGTTGATGTTTGATACTCAGCCCATGTGTAGTACAGAACTCACCTCTCCCTAACCGACACTGCGCCTTCATATAAGGACGTTAACTTCTTTTACTATAATATTTAATTCTATTTAACTTACACCTGTTGTGATCCAAGAAGACCTGACCAAAGCTCATGTCTACAGATGTTAATCAAACAGTCTGCGCTGCGCCCTAAAGGCGGCTGGTATCTGTTTTCTTTCTAAGGAACAAAGTGTTGCATCTTCAAAGTTTTAGGCATTTTGTGCTGATCAATAGATTCAATCAGCTCAAAAATCTATTTTTAATTTCAGCTTCTAAGGCAGCAAAATAAAGATGCCAGAAGAGGTGAAAACATTTCTAAGGTTCTCAGGTTGTGTTGAATTATTTCTGCATCCGTGCAGGAAATCTCTTCAGGTGTGACCTGATGTGAACCTTAGACGGTTTGATGTCAAATACCAATATAATATCAGACCCAAACCGCAGCAGCAGTAGCTTTGCTGAGAAAAAGATTTCTTTACCTAAATAAAGTTCTTTTCAGAGTATGAAAAATGTTATTATGTGTGTGTGGAGAAGCTTGCCAGTTACACAAAAACACCTCAGGAAACCACACAGCAAACTAACCCCAGAACATGAAGACATAGTCCCTCTGAAGCTGCTCGGCCCTTGGCCCTCGCCGTCCCTGCGATGATGAGTTATGAGGCCACGTCGAACTCTGGTGCAGTTGTAGCTCACGCCTGACATTCCAGACGAGATCAATATTTGATTTAGAAAGTGTGACACCTCCTGCCAGGGTCTCTCAGCGATCACAAGCTCTCACATTTTACCTGAAAACATTTTTTTCCCCCCCTCCTGTTACTGTAATGATCTGCACACCATCAGCTCGACTTTCAGATGGAGTTGTCACTTCATTATATCGCAGCTGATCAGATTTTCAGTTTTTAGCCAACTTCTGCACACAAAAAAACTTGCAGCAACTTTGTTTCCTTTGTTTTTTTGAGTCTCTGCCATCCCTGGTTTGATTTGCTCCTTAAATCACTTCCTCTGCCTATCTTCTCTCTTCCTCTCCAATGTCTGGGTGTTTAGTTGTTTATGAGAGGAGGTAGAGAACAGCAGGTGCACGGCCCGCACAAAACGCCACAAAAGTGATCCAATTTGGTGTGGGCAGTAAATTGTTTGGACATCTGCGTGCTGCATGGCATGGAGATGAGCGGCGGACAGGGCAGATGCATATCTCAGGCTGACTGGGCTGCTGACGAGGCGCGGAGACACTTTGAGTCCCCGGTTTTATGTCCGACCCCTGAATTACCGCGGACACTTCTGCAGACCGAGAGCATCAAACTTGAACTTCCCTGTGATTCATAAAAATGTTCAGCACAGTTTCAGAGTTGGTCTTTTTGTCGCCCCCCCCACATAGTATGACCCCCCCCCCCCCACAACGCCCCTCAGGCTTAGCTAATTGAACAGATTACAAACCTTTCCTTCTTTCCTTCTAATTAGTGAGTCGTGGACTTAATGGTTCTGGAGCAAGTCTCCGGCCTCCACTTTTGCAGGCGATTAAGATCTCCTGCTGCAGCAGCGACTGTGGTCATAACTTCATTAATGACTTGGCTGACTTTTTACAACTCTGCCGGTGCCGGTCCCTCCGGGGGAGGCTGGCTCTGAATTAAACTTCCCTAAAGCATAAAGATTTTTGACATTTTGCTTAAATCTTTCTCGCCTCTGAACAGAGGATGCTTTCCTTTTCCTGTTTTGTCCAGTTTAGATAAATCTGCATCCTATTGTTTTTGAATATTCGTGCAAATCTTCATAAGCTTCCTCTCATGAGTTATAGAAGCTCTTTATCTTCGTCAACTTTTTTATTGCTCTAATTCTCTCCTCTTTTCCTCGCTTTTATAGATGCTTGTTTCCAGTCCAAAGTTCCTTCTGTTCATTGCCTCGACTACATTCTTTATTTTTGTAATTGCTGGTCGGGATTTAAAGTTTCTTGATGAATGCTAAGCTGTAGGAAACTTTTTCTACCAACTTTAAGCTCATCTAAAGCTAAATGTGACCAAGTCCAGGTTCTCATTTGGTAATAATCTGTACACACTGTTAAACAGGCTCTAAAGCGGACCGGAACCAGACGTGCTTCCCATCTCAATGAATCTAATAGCTGTCGGTGTTCAAACATACATTGGACAAGACGTCTCTCTCACAATTCATTTCACACTTCGTTAGCTAGTGAAATTTGTTGGTTGGATATGTAGTATAGAAGAAAAGATCAATATATTAGGGGCAGGTATTAGCGGCGCGGACGGGAACGGGCTCTGGCGTTTGACAGATTGTGTAAACAGAATTATGGAGATGTGCGGCGGAGGTGCAGAATATCAACACGTGCAGACACAAACACATGCGTGTAGTTTCCAGGGAATACCATGCACGCTGCTCTTTGCTCACCCAGGCCTCCCTCACTCTCTGATTTGAATGGAGTAAATGATCATTGTGTGTGAGATTGATGGCCATTCTCAAAGGTTTGGCCACCCATTCTATTTAGGACAGCAGGTCGTGCAGCCAGTTAGGGATCCGACCCCCTTTTGTTGCCATCTGACATCTCTATTCATCATCAGGCAGTCTACATCCTGCTGTCGCCCTCTCAAAGATACTTTGCTCTGCAGAAAATGTGAGTCGAATAGTGCAAATTTAACCAAGACAGACAATAAAGTGGAAACAATTTGTTAAATGTGAGTTTTTAATCACATATTTTCATTCACTGTGGATATTGTTGGATGTAACTTACACATTTCCAATATTTCATTTGTGGGATTTTTCAAAGCAGTTTTTTTTTGTTTCTTGAAAGAGTTTTCTGTAATTCAAGAACTAGACTACTTAGCACCTATAAGGATGCAAATTAAATAATTGTATTTGTGCAGACCAGATTTATTGTGTGTTCACCAGAAGCTCCAGTGACTCTTTAGGGCCTAAAGAGTCACTGGAGATACTATTTGGTGCACACCAGATAGTACACCCATAGTAGTCCACTATGTGCACAAGAAACCAATGCTCTTTTTATATTTTTTCTCCTGTGTCCCATTAAGACAGGGCTCTGCAACCTGTGGCTGTGGAGCCACATATTGATCTTCAGCCCCTCTGAAGAGGACTCTGAAGTGTTTAAAATGCAGCGATCAGTTTTACATTTGAGCTTGTTTGTTAGCTTATTAACTAACAGCTTTCTGACACAGAATGATTTCACTTAAGATCCACCTGAAAATATTTTTACCTGGCTGTGAGACTATTTTCTCTAAGAGCAGAATGAAGTTTTTCGCACCCATTGGATTTTCAGACGTTTCAGACATCAAGAATATGACAAAGTAGCATCATCCAGCAAGCTAATAAAAAATACTGTCACAAATAATCATTTTGTTTTCATATATTTAAGGCATCAATGTGAATCCTAATCCTTTATAAGGGAAGTGACCATATTTGATCACTTTTGCATCATGGTCTTATAAACACTGCACTAAGGATAAGATTATAAACATAGTTTGAGGTTTTTTACATTTAAAAAAAACATTAGTAAATAAGTATGAGATTAAAATATGTGGTTCAGGAAGAGAACTGTTAGGGTGATCAAATGTGACTACTTGGCAGAAAGATGAGAAGATATGAAGGTAGCGTTCCTGGGTAACCATGGCAACCAGACCTATAGTTTAATGGTGCAAGAGACCCAGAGCCGACAGTGGAGGAAGACAGAGGGACTGTCAGTTTCCCTTTTCTCCTGGTTCTGTAGTGAAATGTGAGCCTGCCCCCCGAATAGCGTGAACATTTTTGCACAGAACTCCTGATCGATTGAGGATCCTCAGCAGGGTTGATTACATTTCTTTAACTTTAAGAGAAGTTGTTTTCTGCCGTTTTTGGATAAAAGAACTTGCCTGATAGCGTGCGTTAAATTTTCACAAAAAAGTTTTTAAACTTTTTTAAGTATCAAGGTTGATAAAAAAAAAAGTCCAAACATTTTAAAAACAGTCAAATAAATTAAGAAAGAAAGAAAAAAATAACAGAAAAATGTCTTTTTAATAGTCAGAAATATCACTTAAATGGTTTAGATGTTGTGTTTTTTTAATCACTAACTGGTCAACGGATTTATTGTTTTTCACAGTTCTGAAATAGAATATGAAATGTTCCTGTAAAATCTGTGCGCTTTATTTCTAAACTCTCAACTTTAAGGTTCAAGTAGATTTTGTGGCTCTATTCAATTTATGTTTGTTAGGAGATATAGTAGCATGGCTAATTCAGCTGTAAGGGGTGCAGACCCCTGCTTTGCTCTGCCTTTATAAGATAATAAGCACAAGTTTATTTTTAGGTATGAAAATGTAGTAATTGCTTGGATTATTGTGCATTTTTGTTTGCATGGAAAAAGGTTGTGAAGCCTTTGAACTGATATGAAATGTTTTAAATTCAAAATGATTTCAGATCTTTGTGTGTGTGTGTGTGTGTGTGTGTGTGTGTGTGTGTGTGTGTGTGTGTGTGTGTGTGTGTGTGTGTGTGTGTGTGTGTGCGTGTGCCAGAACCTGACATTACCTCCTCAAAACTTTTGCTATATTTTGACTTTATTGCCAATCTAATGATTACAAGGTGCTGAGATTCTGGAGCAACAAAGCAGCTTTAGAGCATGAGACTGTTTTTCTCTGTGGTGTTGAAGCAGCCGGAGGAAAGTTTTACTCGTCTCGGTCTCGTCAGAGTCAGGGTACAGATCATCCTGCTGCTCCTTAGCTACAGATATGTCAAAACTCAGTGTCTCACAGTAAATAGAGCCTGATTTCTTTTCAGTCTCCTTGAATGACGACGCATTTTGAGGAACATTTGGGGTAAAAACAGGCAGAATTTTACACCTTATCGTGATCCAAACATGAACCGAGTAAATTTGGTGCCTAAACCATTAAAAGTGGATTTTTAAGCTTATACTTAATGTGGATTTTGGATTTTTCATGCAGCTTTTTTTCCTTTCATGCTCATCAGTTTGCTTTTTAGCAAGAAAGGAAAATTTCCCCCTTTTTTAACAGAACACTGTCCATTAATGTGAGTCTAAAACCACTCGAGATGTTTTTCATGAGTGGATTTTACTTCTTTGAGTGTTTGTTTTTTCTGTGTTCTCCTTCCATTAACACCATTAGCAGGTAGGATATGTCTGTCTGTTACCCCTGGGTTTTTTTCCTCCTCTTTCTGGACTACATGCTGTGCTGAGTGTGATCCTTGCAGGAAGCCCACTCCCTTGGGAAAGTAGACTAAAAAACTGAATTTTTCTCCTTTTGTAGCGTTTATCTGACCAACATCTGGGTTTAATATATGGAAAGGTGTCACAATAATCTCAGACACGTCTCTTTTAGAGCATCAAATGTCACAGACGTTACTCCAACTTTCACTGCCACTATCACAAATGGGTAAAAAAAAAGTTAGTTTAATAAATTGACCTAAAATATGCTGGGGCTGCAGATATCATTTAAAGATCAGATCTCATAGGCTTCCATGTCAACTGTAATGTCAAATTTAAGCACATATAGTTCAGATTATATGTTTTTAAGCCACGTTTTCCTTTGATTCTCCTCATTTGTTGGTTCTGTAGCAGAACCAGAGTTGCAATCATTATTTTTACTCATTTTTTTTACTAAATATACCACAATTATTGTGTTTATGAGTCAATTTTTATTGTGTTATCTAAAAGATTATGTAGATTACACACAAAAGAGGAGAATAAATAACTGAGTGAGATCTTTCAGATCAGCAGCAACACATTGTAGAACTTCTTGTGCATCACGTCCAGCAGGATTTCCTTTATATTTGTGCCAAAAAAAACTTTGTGGTTTATAAAACAGTGCTGCTGTGTAACCTTGGAGGTTGGAGGAGATTAACTTTGGCTTCACTCTGACAGACAGGCCTTTAGCTCATCTGTCCTAACGGATGTAAGCATTTCCGTAAACGGAAGCCTTTCAGGAAGCGATCTCCAACAGGTACGACGGTAATTAATAATAGGAAAATATCTGTAAAAGGTCACATCAGATCTGAAGGTGACTGTCAAGCCTGAAAAAATAATTAGGATTTACCATTTTAATATGTTGCTGTGTGTAGAAATGCACTAAATTTGTACTTTTAAAATGCACTTTCAGTTTACAAAACTAGTTTTTAAAATAGAATTTACAGCAGAAAACAAAGAAAAAAGTGTCAAAAGGTTGTTTTTTTTAGATTGTAGCAACTTCACATATCACCAAACTGGAAACGCTCTAATCCTTTGATCAGAAGTCTTCTCTGCACAACAAGGAACAAGAAAATCAGTAGAAAGCAGGATCATGTTCTTAAAGACCAGCATCTTTTTGCATGTTTTTACTTTTTAGACTCTACACGGAGACGTGATCATGTCGTTCTTAAACACAGATAAATCAGGGTGTTCGTTTCATTGTGTGGTCTCCTTTGAGTCTCCAGAACCAGGCAGGACATTTCCATTTTGCAGGTCTCGTACCGCGGCCGGTCATGCTTCTGACTCTTCATTGTCTGTCATCTGGTTTGGTCCGTCTTCATTCCAAGGTGAACTCAGCCCCTTAGTCCCTGAGAAGAGAGACTCTGGGAGGAAAGTGTGAGGGAGAATCCTCCAAGGTCACTTTTGGTGTCTCTTTTTTTTTTTTTTTTTTTTTTTG
>SSNR01000070.1:1495823-1519967 GCA_006937965.1 Callopanchax toddi | reverse complement strand
TTTTTTTTTTTTTTTTTTTTTTTTTGAGCCTCTGAGTTTCTGACAAGCCAGAGACAGGTTCAATTTCTCAGTCTGTCAGCAGCTCCCTGTTTTTTAAACGCTTGTGAGACAGATATAAGCAGAGGAAGATGTTTCCTGACTTTTTTGGTATTATCCGAGGGGGCATTCTTTTCTCCGGCTTTATCTCTCTGTCAGTAATGGGCCTTCGGTGATTCCTGCCAGATATCCACCGCAGATGGACCGTTGGGCCGGCAGATAGAGCGAAGCTTTCCAAGATACTGTAGATCTAGAATGGGCTGTTTCTCCACATGTCTCTGCCCCTCAGTGATTGGTAAATCTCAGTGAATGGCACTTTGACAGACACTGCTCCTCTTCTTCTTAGTAAAGCAGGAAAAAAAAAGGAGTAGTGATTGATCTGAGGGACTGGAGGTGTTGCACTGGGAACTTTCTTTCACCTCCTCCTCCTCAATCAAAAGTACAGAAAACGTCCTTGTTTTTCTTGCAGGTGTGATGAAGATATGAACAAAGGAGCTTTGATGTGACATCTTCATCTGACCCTGCTGACTCTAAGCTTGTGGAAGCTTTTATTGTTTTGTGGAACTACCCACCAAGGGGAAGGGTTCAGTGTCACGACTGTTCTTAGACGCTAAAAAGAGATGGAGACTTCAAAGACAGCTGAATGTGTGTGTGTGTGTGTGTGTGCGTGTGTGTGTGTGTGTGTGTGTGTGTGTGTGTGTGTGTGTGTGTGTGTGTGTGTGTGTGTGTGTAATTGGTCTAAACATGTTTAGCCTCCTGTTGATGAATTAACGATGAGCTAATTGCCTGGTGAGCATATGAACTTTTAGTCCTTATTTTATCTCCCAGATAAAAATCCCCTAAAATGATTAAATTCTCCCCAAAGGCGCTTGGTCGCCTCTCGGCGGTGATGGGATATCTGGAGGATCCAGGAGGAGCAGAGAGGCTGATGGGAGTTGAGCGCTGTAATGAGGCTCTGAGTGGAGGACTCCTGCTGTCCTCTCTTTGGGATGATCACAACTAGTGCTGTCCCCACTGAAGTTAAAGGAGACGGCCAGCCGGGGGTCTTTGAAGTGTTGCTCTGATATTACATAGATGAACTCCTTTGAGCTGCTGTTATATATCCAGAGCCTTAAGAAGACTCACTGATTTTTAAAAAGTTGATATTTGGGGGGGGGGGGGGGGGGGGGGGCGCATTTTTTTGTTTCAGAAAGCTTGTTTAACAAATGATGTTGAGCGATATGTTGCACCTGCTGAGTTTATAGCTGACATTTTACTTGATCTCCATCCTGAAACATGTAAGTTTAAAGCAGCTGCAAAAAGAAACTGAATGTCACGTTAAGGGATCGAGCAGCGTTCACTCGTCAGCGGATATTACCCTTCACCTGTGTGTGTGTGTGTGTCTCAACTTTAGTCAGTTCTGTCAGTAAATATATTTTTTTTATTTTTTGGTTAAATTTTAAACTATTTTCTTCAATAACTGTCAAATATCACAAAATTTCCCAGGGTTTATTCAAACCAATTTGCTGAATGAACAACAGAAAACCTGGTGAAAGCTTTTTTGTTGTTGTTGTTGTTGTTTAGAAATTAAATCATTCTTAATTCTGAAACAACTAAAAAAAACATTTATGGATATTTTTACAAGTAAATTTTAAAAATGTACTTGTAAAGCCAGCAGTGTTGATGGTTTGTTGATCTACACTGTGTAAAATCAGTTTGAGTTTAATTGCAATATATTCAGATTCAACAAACCTTGTTGGATCAGATCTTCAGATCTAACAATCTTCCATTCTGAGCTGCACAATTTGATGGGCGAAAGCGGAAAGAAACGATTCCCATTTACCAGGAAGGAACGTCCAGCAGAGCCAGAACCGGGCTCAGGATGGGCGGAGCCTTCCACTGACTGAAAGAGACGAGCACTGAAGGGTTGGACCAGTTGTCATTTCTATGGAAACACAAAATACAACATTAGTGACAGCGATAACTAAATACAGACATGAAGAGTAGAGACAGAAATGAATAAAATAAAGTATTAAAAAAGAAGTGGTTTTGAATTAAGTCTGTTGGTCATTGTGTCTCCAGAGTCTATGAGCCTGTAGCAGCATAACTAAAGGGATGAGCAGGATAACCCAACGTTTATCAAAGAGGACAGTCTCGTCTCTGTCTGCCTTGTGGGCGAGACTGGAGGCTGCTTCCTGATAACTGAAAGTTCTGCCTCCCATTTTATTAACTCCTGCAGTCTGAGAGCAAAGTGCTCTGTTGGGAACATAGGGAACAATAAGATCTTTAATAAAAGATGACACGTCTAAGTGGATTATGGCGATAAAATAGAACAGGTTTAGGATTTCATTCCCTGCTCAGCCACCATCTTTGTTTTAATACTTACTGTCAGAAATGAAAGGACAAGAATTGTACCTTTTTTGTCACTGGGGTGGTACCCTCAAAAGTACAGCTTTGTACCTTTTACTGCAGGGTTGTATCCTAAGGGGTACAAATATGTACCCTTTAGGATACATATTTGTACCCCTTAGGATACATATTTGTACCCTTTAGGGGAACAAATTTGTACCCTAAGGTACATGTTTGACTAGTAAAAGGTACAAACTATAAAGGTAAAAATTTGTACCCCCAGTTAAGGTACAAAATTGTATCTGTTGAGGGTACCATTTTGAACCTTAACTGGGGGTACAAATTTTTACCCTTGTAGTTTGAACCTTTTACTAGTCACACCTGTACCTTAGGGTACAAATTTGTACCCCTTAGGAGACACATATGTACCCTAAGGAGTATAAATATGTACCCCAAAAGGTACATATTTGTTCCCCTTAGGATATAACCCCCAGCTAAAGGTACAAAACTGTACTTTTGAGGGTACCACCCCAGTGACAAAAAAGGGTACAATTCTTGTCCTTTATTTCTGACAGTGTAGTAAGAAAGACTCCAGAACGTGTATATAGGTGTGGATGTTGTGTGATGGTGGTGTGTGAACAAACCTGGACAGCCTCTGTGAGTTCACATCAGGGTTTGTCAGGCTGGAGCTGAGAGAAGACAACACTTTGACTCCATCCGTTTCTCCCTCTTAGTCAGAGCTTTAATTAGGATTTATGGATGCTGTTCAGGCTGTGCTCACTGACCGTGGTTTCTCCTGAAGCTTTTCTGAGCCTGCAATGTTTTCCACAACCAAACTGTCTGCGTTCAATTCTGTTTTTCCTGGAGATAATTTCCATTCTGTAAACTGCCTTTTTGGGTGGAACTGTAAATGGAAAAACTAATTGCACACGCTGTTTTATTAGAGCAGAATCAAATAGTTTCTGATTCTTAGTTGGATGTAAAACATGAGGAAAGTGGCTAATGAAGCCAATACAGAGTCAGTGTGTTTGACACCAAAACCTGGAAGTGCTGTGTTTCATTCCAGCAGGTGTAGGTCCTTAAAGCCCACACCCTGGAGGGTTTATGTCTGAAGATAAAAGTTCCAAAGAGTCAAAGTTAGTGTTCGGGCTGTGACTTGTCGGGTCAGTGAGTGCAGAAGGTTGGGCTTTAGTCGTGTCGTCGTCCCTCCTCGGAGCGGCGGGCTGCGTCAGACAGAGAGAGAACCAGAACCAGAGCCAGCTGGGGAGCACATGCTTCCAGGTCCAGGAAGGAGCCCAGCCTATGAGGAACCCCTCAATCTCGCAGTAGAAAGAGGAGGGGGGGTGTTCTCTCTTGGCTCAGAGGCTGTTTATTCCCCGGCTGACGTGGAGAGAGCGCAGGCTGGACCGCGCGGCGCGGCTTGGATCGGCTCGGCTCGGCTCCGTGTCTGCACGGTGCGCCGGTGGGGAACAGCAGCAGGCAGCGCTGACCTGCTGGGACTTTGAACACCTTAAATAGCTGATTTCTACCAGAACTCCTCCCCTCCTGTAACACCGGCTCCTGTGAGGAGGGACCGCTGACTCTCAGCGATGACTGGTGGGAATTGTCCCCGGGCTCCGAGTCGTTTCTCCGGCGTCGCTCGCCTCAGCGCCGCCCGCCCTTAGAAATCAAAGTCAGCGGCTCATCGCGGTCTACCAGCTGGGATTTACTCTTTAAAATGTCCTGACGTGGATGGGAAGCTACAGAGATGATGACAGTGAGTATCGGTTCGTGACTACTTTAGTTTTTTGGGTTTTTTTGCAGGCAGTGACTTTAATTTGGACCGGTATTGGTGCAGGATGGACCAGGGGTCAGATCTGGCACCGCGATCCGCCTGGCGACACTTTGATGCTGGGCGTTGTTGTCTTTAATAAGGGGGGGGGGGGAGATTCCTCCTGGGACTTTATGTTTTTTGGGGATTTTTTTTTTTGGGGGGGGGGACATTACATCATTAGTGCATGTGCGCACATCCAACCTAAATGATGCGATGGTTGTAACCATAACCAGATGTGACCGTGCAACTGTCATGAACCGCCACTTGGAGAGGGCTTCGACGCGTGCACAGACTGGGCGTGTGCATGCGACGATTCCCCCCCCTATAAACCATGCAGGAGGGCTGACTTGTGATCAGGGTGTTCTTTAAACGTCTCCCCTTCCTCCCTCCTCCCCCTTCCTCCCCCATGGCTGGATGTCGGTGCAGCTGTCAATTTGCATGTATTTACTGGGCCAAATCCAGTCTGTAGTCTGAGAGCGCTCCCGTTAATCCCGCGGCGGATCAGCTCTGACGCTCCAGCCTGTCGTCTTCCACCTCCTCCTCTCCCTCCCCATCTACCCGTACTCACACTTTAAATGATTACATTACTCGTCACGTGACAGCTGACGTGATAAATATATGAAGGAGAGAGAGAGGGGGGAAAAAGAAATTGGGACAGCACTTAAAGGAAATGAAGGGATCGGTGACCGAGATTCCAAACGCGATTATGGCATTTAGAGGGTGAGAAAAGCAACATGACAGGCCGGGTTTCAGACCTGCCCCAGCGCGTCTGATGAGCACCCTGGTAAGGTTTTCACTCACTCATATTTAATATTACTTCATATTTAGTCAATTCTCCTCATCTGGAGGGATGATTTCCCTTTAAGTGTTCCAAATATTTTGGCCACATGATGGTGAAATCCACCCACTCTAGCTGCTATCTCAAATTCCTGGAGTTTTTTTTTTTTGTTTTTGTTTTTCATGGCAGAAACCCAAACAACTTGTGCAAAATGATCCCAGAGATCACTTGGATGTGAAGGATATACTGAAGGTGTGTATAATCAAACCTGTTTCATGCAAAAATGCAATCTTCACTTCTACGTCACATCAGCACTTCGAAGAAGCCGAGTCACTTCTCCTTCGTCCTTGACAATCCAAAGAGTGAACAGGTGTGATCCAACTCAACGTGAGGTCATCGTTGTTAGGATAACGCTGGGTATATTTTGATTCCTCTCCCCCTCCCCCCTCCGTTGGGTCTTAGTAATCAGCAATCTTCATAATTAATTAGTTTCCAGAGCAGCCCATAATGTGGTCACACAGGGTTGTGTTGTTAATTTCTCCTTGCCCTGAGAGGAATTTGGGTGTGCCCCGCTTTTCATTAAAAAGTGGTGAGACGCTGTGATGATGCTGCTGCGGAGGAAGGAGTTATAATGCTACTAGAGACAAGGCTCAGGTGGAGATTTGTGGAGGGTTGTAAACAACGAGGACGTTTTCATTAGTTGGGGCTCTAATCAGTCAGGTGGCGGTCGCCGCTGGCGTATAAGAGCAGGGGCAATCAAGGTCAGAGAGCGGCACTCGACTCGCCCGCCACAGTTTGCTGAATGGAGTATTAACAGGTCTCTGTCAGTCCGTCTCAACACCCCTCGTTTCTGTCCCTGTGGTGGTGTGCAGATGTAGCAATAGGTGGTGGGAGATTTTCTTGTCACATGCAGCCATACGAACTCCGCCCTCGCTGTGGGTGTTGAATGTTGCTAAAGCCCTTCCACATGCAGAAAAACAGGGGGGTGTTAAAGGATGGAAACTATCTGAGTGTAATCCAGTGACTGTAAATGGAAAGGAAGTTCCTGCTAGTCAGGAAGTTCTTTATGGTTCTCAAAACCACAACACTGGTGTGACTAATCGAACGTTACACGCTTCCCTAAGTTCTTCTTATGTTTTCCTCTTCCCTCTCTCCTCATGTTTACACAAGTTGAGTTATTCTATCCTCTTCTGTTTGCAGGATTATCGGGAGGATGGCATGGACCTGGGGAGTGATGCATCCAGCCGCTCCAGCTCAGAGTCCAACTCCAACAAGGTTACACCATGCTCTCCTTCTCTTGACCTGGCCACCTTGGAGGACTACAAATCCTCCCCCTCCCCAGATCTGGTCACTTTAGACGACTACGAGGAGGATGAGGACTACCAAGAGTACAAGAAGAAGGTGATAGAGGAGTGGGAGAGCGAGTATGGAGAGGACTACACCTCTCCACAGCCTTCCGGTCAGGAAGAGAGCGGAGATGGCATTGTGAGCGTAACCGGCCTGGACGAAGGCTACAGGAAGGCAGTGAATGGCCGCAGCCTTGCAGAAGAATTCCAGGATGTGAAGACCGTCCCGCCCCTGCCGGCCCCCGGAGGACGCACCACCACCTCAGTAGCTCTCGTCCCTGACGAACTGAAACAGAACGGGAACCTGATTCAGGTCCAGTCCTCCAGCACACCTGAGAAAGGCACAGGGACTCCCAAACCCAGTCACCGCAACTCCAGTCATGGCATTGGCACGGGTGGAGGTGAAGGAGGTGGAGGAGGAAGTGGAGGGACTGAAGGGCTGATGCGTGGGTACGGAGAGGTGGAGGAGGACGGGGTAGAGGAAGAGCCTCTGCCCACCATGGACTGGGCAGCACTGGAAAGACACCTGGCTGGTCTGCAATGCAGAGAGCAGGAGAACCAAAACCTGAACCACAACCAGAACCACAACATGGGCAAGACTAACTACACCTCGGTGAGTGAGCACGAAAACAAACACTTCTGTGATTTTCTGTCGGTTTTTAAAGATTTTGAGCCCATTTGCTCACATATGTCAAAGGAGATCTCTCTTAAAACACGCTCACAGGCTGCTGTAATCCAGCAGTTATCCATGACAGATGGACCCTGGAAACACAAGGTCGGGTCAGCTGGAGGAGGGAAGACGGATTAGTTGGCTAATGTAGCGCTAAGCTATGTGACACAACCAATAACATCACAAAAGTGTACACAGCTGGAGAGAAGTGCAGGCAGCAGGAGAGCAACAAAAGGTTCGATGATTCTTCTGGTTCATTCACAGCACCAGGGAGTTAGACTGACTCTAGACAACTCTGAAATCTGGAAGCATCACATCATTTTTTTATAAACACGATGTGCATCAGCACATTAATGTTGATAGCTGTCGACAGCCTTACACAGAAGACTTGTTGACCTGAAGAATTAACCTAATTTCTAGACGTCTTTGTTGTGGTTGTGTGGTGTGTCTACCAGAAGAGGGCAGTGTTGTGTTGACGTTGTGTAGAGAGCCGCAGGCCTCTGATGTTTCACCTGCAGCTCCAGCTGAAAGGTTGCAAATTTATGACATCGCAGATTGAATCATAGTCTGAGTCACTTTAAGGGTCCAGAGGGGTGCAGCTTTAAAAAAAAACAAGAATCAGGGAGGAACAGGAGAAAAACGCTTTCAACACTCAGTCGCTAAGAAGTCATTGGACAAAGCTGGATTGTGATGCTGCCCATTGATATGCGAGCACCAAGACCTTTTCCTCTGTGCACACTCACAATGGCTGCAGCCGCTGCCATTGTGAGTGTGTTTGTGTGTGTTGTTTGCTTGTCCTGAAGGCACCCCCTCACCCTCTGCCTCTATGTGTCTCCCTGAGGCACGTCAGGAATGCAGTGGGAGAAGTTGGGGGGGCTGGAAAGAAGAAAATCAAGAAAAAAGACAGGAAAGAGGAGCAGGGAGTTCAGAGCCACGTGGCTCGTGTGTTTGTGTCAGTGTTCATTACCTGCTGTCCATCTTAAACAGGAAGACCTCTTCCTGCTGGGCTTTACATGGGGGGGGGGTGGATGCCTCTCCCACTCCCTCCCCTCCCCTCGCTCTTCCTTTAGGCAGTGGGCTGTATTATAAATGACACGGTGGAAGAAAAGGTCTCAAAAGAGAAACATGCAGCTTTCTGTACACACACACACACACACACACACAAATTCACACATTCCTGCATGTGAGGCATTCTGTGGCAGCTGCAGATAGGATGGTGTCCAACTATGTGTCTGGGAAAAAGACGTCTCGGGGGAAACATGTTCTAGTTTAGAATGGAAAACCAGTGCTGTTTAATCCCACATCTCATATGAGATTATAACCTTGGAAAAGCTGGGAGCTGATTGATTCATTTGATCTAGAATCAGTCATTTAAATCATTCCCAAAATATATTAATAGTTTTATTTAAATAAGAGATTGTCTTAATTCACAGATGTTCCAGACTCATGGCAGACGCCCTGGAGGAGAGGGGACGTTCTGATGTTAAATTACTGTTTAATATTTAAACACACACTGGCTGGACCCACCAGTGAGACAGCGCGTGTTCGTGGACTGTCTGCCTGGGACGTCCTCAGGGTCTGGTGGGATGGAGCTATTCAGAAGAACCTCTAAAGTGTCTCTGCTTCAGTAAGTCACAACACAGCGGCGCTCCAGGCTACTGATCTACAGCCGTTTGGAGACTGGTTTAGCTGGTCTGCAGCTGCTGCAGTTTTTTTGTTTGTTTTTATAAATAAATGGAACAAAAAGTTCAGAAGGAAAAGCTTTAGTTGTCTGATTTGAGATGTGTTTAAATGAAGCTTACTGTTGCAGGTGTGTTCAGTCAGGGTGTGGTTTCCAGCTGCTGTAAACTCAGGGTTTGCCTGCAGGCTGAGCATGTGGAGGCATGGTGACCTGCTCATAATTGCTTTGTAATGAACTCTGGAGGCACGTGACAGAGAGGGATCCTCGGGGACCTCAAGCTCACAAGGGTAGCATAACCTCTAACCCTTCAATTAGGTCCACACTAATGAAAGCTGAGCTGTAATACTCCGCTTCCTGTCTGGTTTTCAGGTTAAGAAAGCAGAGCTGGAGTCAGGCTGCATGTACAGTGTGGCTGTCAGTACTCAGAAATGCATTAACAGTGTTTTTTTTCCTACTGGAGGAGTATTAAATCTCTGCCTACAGGCTACTTCTTTTCAATCTCAGCGTTCACACATCCAGACTCAGTCACATGATTTATAAACACCCTATTGGCAAACTGTGCTTATAAAGATAGTCTCTGCTGAGAAAAGCTGTGCCGGTTCCTCTTAAACAACACTGAAAAAAAACCTGTCAGTCAAACACGTCTACTGAACCTGACAAGTATTAATTCACTCTTATTTACGTCTCTCAGGTCATTTAAGGACAGCATAGCGAGTCAGAGTAGAGCTGCACAACGCGTCGTTTAGTGTTGCAGTAAAAGTATTGACAGAAATCACAATGCAAGATATGTACTATGCAAAACGTCTACTATTATACAGTAGAATTCCTTTCTATGGATAGAGTACTGTCATAATGCTTAATGCATAATGTTCCCACCTTAACTCTTTCTATGGAGCTGGCTGTTTATCTGCTTTATTATTTAAACATTTGGGAAAAAAGGTCTGTATTACAGTTAACATTTTTCTGAGCAGTTCATTTATTTTTAAATGTATAAATTATTTTACATTATTTTTTAGAGTATATTTATTGATTAGTTTTTTATTGAAACATGGGGAGAAGAAAGATCTGTATTTTGGTTTTGTTATTTGTGTTTTTCTGTTTGGCTTCATTTATTTTTAATCTTATTATTTAAATTATTTATTTGTGTATGTATGTATTTATTTTAGTATTATATTTTATTGTAGTATTTTATATATCATTATATATTAAATTATTTTTAGTAATTACATAATTATGTATTTTTTTTAAATCAACATTTTATGTAGAAAAAAATTCTGCATTGACCTGAGCTTTCTCAAGTCCTGAGAAACCTTTTTGTTTGTTTGTTTGTTTGTTTGTTTGTTTGTTTGTTTTTCAAATATTGAGTTTTAGAAGGAAGGTAAAAAAACAACATGATCAGGTTATGGATTCGTGATTTCACAGTTTGAGATTTTTTTTCCTGAAAAAAGTTAAAATTTTGAACTTTGACTATTCAAGAAATTGCAAGAAAACTAGCTACTTTTGTGTGAATCACACTGAATTGATACATACGGCGCCTTTTCGAGATGTTTTTTATTAGTAAGGTGATCATATAGTGACATTTTGCTCAACATTCATATTACTGTTTTGATTTGAAGTTAGTCACAAAGTTTCTTATTTTTGTGTCGTTTTATTTTGCATTTTGATTCCCAGTTTCTCCAATAGTTGTCTTAGACTTGGACAGTTGAGAACCTGCACAAATATTTCGAGACATTTTAGAAACTCCTTCAGGAATGTTGTTCAAAGTTTCAGCCCAATGAGATGCGGGCTTTAGACGTAATAATAATGTTTTTCTGGGTATATTTGACCTTTTTCAGCTATCAGTGGCAAAAAGAAGTCACTGGGCAACAGCTTAAAGTGCCCATGACATCGGTTTCCATGTTTTCTGACTTATCTATCATGTTGCAACGTTGAGTTCTCACCTTAAACCTGCCAGAAAGAGCAAAAAACGGCGTCCATCTGTCTCCTAGTACAGCCAGTGAGAAGCTCTTCCAGATTTCAGACCCAGGTTTCAAACAGTTTTTTTCACTCCAGCCCGCTATGAGGTCATAGTGATCCGGACTTGCTTATATGGTAAATTCTCCTCCCACATGCACGTTCACGACACCTGGAGCGAGGCAGTGCCGCCGCCATTGTCCATAGATCGTGTAGTGTTTAGTTTCAGTTTCGTTTCTCTTTCAGGCGACGGCACTGCCCCCTGCTGCAGCAGAAGTGTCAGGCTGCCAAATAAGGAGAAACCCAGCAGAACCGGAAGGCGGCGCTTTCTTCTGATCTCTGAGTTGCTCGTTAGGAAATAATTACAGAGTATTTTGAGTTATAATGGTGCAACGCTAATCTAGAGGCATCAACGATTACACCTGTTTAATATAAAGTGATTTAAATATGGAGTCACAGGCACTTTAAAAACAAAATCCTGCTCTAGCTTCTCTTATGAACAGTAAAATGGACACAATCCAAACCAAAGATTACAAGTGTGCAGCGTTCTGCCACTGAGCAGCAGTTTGGAAAAAAGAAGCAAAACCAGAGAGAAGTTTCTCATTATTTCTTTTTATGGACACGCTGAGCAGAAACCCTCCACTAACACTAACTACTACTTTCACCCAGACCGTGCCACGTTAGGGAGCAGTGGAGGGAAGGGTTTGAAGCCCTGTAGAGTTAAAGGGGACGTGGACGGATCCAAACAGAGTGTAGAGGTCAGAGAAGAGTCGGACTGGATGAGAAAAACAAAGCAGGAGAGGTGGGAGGAGACGCTCCAGGTCTGAGCTGAGGTTTGAATAAACAGACGCTTCTAACAAAAGGGAGCCTGAAAGAGTGAGGGGGTGGAGCTTTAGCCAGGTGCTGTCTGACTCCGCCCTCTACTACAACCCAACGCTCCCTGTGTGTGTGAGGGTGTCCATGTATGTGCCGGCTGAAACACGCCCGACCCTTTCTCTGTTAGTCCACACACACACACACACACACACACTCCACTCCCCACATCAAACCAAAGGATCTCTCCTCCTCCTTAACGTACCCTGACAGCCCGTCAGTGCCGGTAGATGTTTTTTCTGTCTCTTGGTTTTTTTGTCTGTGGACTATTTTTCGTCTCAGATTAACCTTGGATTCCTCACAGCAAGTTGGGCATTTAACTCAGGTAAAGGAGAGCATGACTGATCTGTTAAAGCTTCGTCTAAATCCACCCCCTCAGACCTTTTCAGCTTCGCTTGAAGAAGAAAAGACTTCAGAAAGCGCAGGCTCAAAGTTAGACATGTTGTCTGGCATAAAGCTTGTATTTAATTATAGCTCAGGGCACCACATTCTTCTGCTGTGACATGTTCTCCGTTCAGCTCGTATGGAACTGAAAACCTACAGCACGAATGTTCATCCAGATGTGTTTCTATTAACGGGTCATTTAATCTAAACCCCTTGAAAAAGTTCTATTAATGTGTTCATTATCACTCGCCTTGTGTGCTAATCTTCCGTCTTGTGAAAATAGAATACCCTTGAACATGCTCTGCACACGTATGTGAATCCTGCTGTATCTTTATGTTGAACAGCTGGTTTTAATGTTTCCTCTGCGCTCAGGGCCAGAGAGTTGGTGCTACACAAAACTGAGCTTGAAGCTTTTTTTTTTAGATAACTTTTATCTGAGGTTAAAAACCTCCTCTTGTTTACAACAAATCAAAAAGCAAAGCTCCTCTTTGTACCTGCTGAGGTCGGGTTTTTCCTTGTGGCTGAAGAAAGGAAGAATTCAGAATCAAAGCATAAAGACAAGCCGCCTTAAATGGATGAAATCAGTGATTCAGAAGACTGATCAGCCAGTTTGAGTTTCTCACCCTTTGTGATCCAACATCTTTAATTGTGTCTTCGTTTCTGCTTGATGTGTCAGAAGCTAAAGATAGTCAGCTTAGCTGCTGAGGGGGCATGCTTTGTCTATAAAAAGTATTCAATCTCTTGGATGTTTTACCCTTTTATTGCTTTAATCAATCAGTTATGAGCAACATAATTTGATATCTTGAACCAAATATTTCACAGAAAACTTTAATGTCAAAGAGAAAACTGATTTCTACAAAATATGACAATTAAATAAAAATATGTAGCATAAAATAAGTGACTCTATAAACATTACCCCCCTTTAAAATGACTGATTCAGCAGAAGTCCAGCCAGTTGGTGCTAGTAGTCTCACAATTAGTGGAATGGAGATCACCGGAGTGCAGTTTAGAGACACCTGTCTCTGGAAGGTCCATTCACTGCTGTGTCAGTATTCCTGATGGTAGCATCACTGCATGAAGACAAAAGAACATCCAAGCAAATCAGAGAAAAGTTATTAAAAAGTCAAAGTCAGGGGATGGATATAAAACAAGGCACTGAACATCCTCTGGAGTTCAGTGATTCATCCTGTAGAAATGGAGCGGACATGGCACCATGTAGTCTGACCTGAGAGACTAGGAGACTAGTGAGAGTCCACCAGGACACCACGACTATGCAGGAGTTATACAAGCTTCATCTGCTGAGATGAGAGAGACTCTGAATACAACAGCTACTGTCTGGGTTCTTCACCAGTCACAGCAGTTAATGGGTTAAAGCATCCAGAAGGTTGAATACTTTTAGAGGTACTGTAGCTGTTTAACATGTTTTATCTGCAGCTTGTGAACCTGCACACATCTTCACTCACTGATGTTCCTGAAGCTGTGTTTTGTCTCTAAAAGGCGAGATGTCCCTTTTCTATTTGTCTTATGTCAAACTGACTGGCAAATTCTAAGAGAATTCCTCTAATAAAACAGACACAGTAACTGTAGTGCTGTTCACTGTGGACTCACATTCTGATGCTTCATGTTCACTATCAGGCCTTGTTGTTTTGATTTGAAACCAGAACTGATAAATGAGTGATAACTAGAGAACCATGAAAACACCCACTGGAAATACTACGAGTTTTTTTTAAAGAAACAACTTAACTTTATTAATTTATGAAGATGTTCCACCTCTCATCTGATCATATCAATCATATCATCACATCAATTGAACATATCAATTATATATACATGTATGTATATGTGTGTGTTTATAAATATGTATATATAGAAGATTTATTTATTTACTTCTTTTATTTTTTCTCATTGAAGTATTATTCTCATTATTATTGTTATTTTGCTGAAATGATGTTATTATAGTTCAAATAAATCATTCATTCATTAAGTCCAGTCATCTTTTTGTTAAAAAAAAAAGTATTACCATGCTCTGAAAGACTTAAGGCTGTTATATACAGTTGTCTCTCTCAGGTCTGCGAGGGAAAAAAAACTTTTTTAAATCACAGACCTCGTTTAACAGTTTCTCATGCAGATTCTGATAACTATTGTGTGATTTCATCAATTAGATATTCAATTCTGAAACTTTTTGCGTGGTCACAAATAAACCAAGAAATGATATAAATTCTTATTGACTTCTATAGAAAGAGAATTTTATTTGACATGTTTTCTGTTTTGTTTCCACTCACTGTTTGGGTATAAAACCTACTTGTGTAGCTGCGGTTTTGCAGAACAACCAGCATGCACAGCTGCAGAAGTGGAATGCACCCCTCTACACTTGCAAGTCAAGATGTGGAACTGGCCCTTCTGCAAATCCATGTGACTTGTTGTGTAAAGCTGCTGTAAATTATTACAATATGTTTGGAATTGGGATCATCAAAAAGATTGTTGACAAATCTAAATATTATGAGAAACCCAAACATCCAGGAGGTTAATGAGTTCAGTCCATGGGAGGAGTAACTTCTGTTATCCAGTTTCAAAGTGCACTTTAAAGATAACCTCTCCTCCTCCTCCTCCTCCTCCTCCTCCTCCGATGAACCAGTAAACACACAATGGTGCTGATGAGTAAAGGTGAAACCTCAGCTTCAGGAACCATTTACTATTTGATGGCTCATGATGTCACCCAGCTAAAGGCAGACTTTGACTCCGCTGTGGTTACAGATGAGTCATAATAGAGTCTGAAAGACACAACCTGCAGCTACACATTCCACCACTGGTTGATCATCCTGATATTACACAAAACCTCACATGAACCCACCCTTCCTCCGATTCACCAGTAAAATCCACCCTCCACTCTGGTACTCTGTTAATTTCATCAGATGTTCTAAGGCATCCCCTCACCCCCTATTACCATTCCCACTCTTGCTCCCAGCTAATTGTTTTCTTCCCCTAGCTGTCAGGCAGCATTATACCCCTAATGTTCTCACACATCCAAAATCCAGCAGGAGACCATTTTCCACCCTCAGCCTGGCTCCCCTTCTCCCACCCGATGAAAACTATCAAAGAGGACGCGCTGGCTGTGAGTGGCAGAGCGTGCTGTGGAGGAAATGGGGATTTATGTAGCAGCAACGAGACGGCCTCCAATATTACAGCTTTGTGTCATTCTGCAAACTACACAGTCAGGAATACACACACATAAACACACGCTGTGCGCACAGGGCTGGCTGTGTAAGCAAACGCAGGAAGAGATTATAAAAAGTTTATTTCTACAAGGCTGCAAGAAAAAAAAGGAGAGAGCATAGAAAGAGTGTAGGAGATGGTTTGTGTTTTCATAGCAGGGAAGGGTTTAAAGCTCCATCGCCTGCCTAAGGAAAGGTTGAGTCACACACACACACACACACACACACACACACACACACTGATCTGTGTTTGTGTGTTTACACGGGTGCTCATTTGGGTGGAGCTGCAACATGAAACGCTGGTCGTCTCTGCTCCTAATTATAGAGTGTGTAATTGGTAGCGTGCACATTTTGGAGACAGAGAGGTGGGCTTCAGGCCGGGTCTGTTTATGTTGCTCTAAAAATACAAAGCGTGTTTAACCTCAGAGGGAGAGTCGCTAAAGGGTAAAAACATGAGGTATTTTTGTCGCCGTGTCTCTGAGTCGGTGTTATCTAAGCTCTAAGCCTGTTCATGTGACCGTGTGTGTGTGTGTGTGTGTGTGTGTGTGTGTGTGTGTGTGTGTGTGTGTGTGTGTGTGTGTGTGTGTGTGTGTGTGTGTGTGTGTGTGTGAGTGAGAGACATTGTTCCAGGTCATGCAGAGAGCTTCATCTGTTGCTGGAGAGAACAGAAAAAGGAAAGAATTCATGATCGCTGCTTCTCTGATTTATCATGAATTAATTGATACTTTATCAGGTGTCAATAAAATGTGAAATACCCTATTTTGTTTTGAAAAAAAGAGCAGCAAAATAACTAATCTGAGTAAGGAATGTGCTGTTTTCAGGATTGAGTTATAGTTTATATAAGGGAGCAGCTGGTTGCTTTTTGATTAGGACTACTCTATTGTGTCGTTGTCCATATGGGACCATTTTTGATTCGTTTCATCATCTAAATGGACCCTTTTCCAAATGCATTCTAGAAAATAAAGTGAGCAGCCTGCAGAATGTTCAAAAACCAGAGAAGTGCTGGATGTAGTTCAAATTCTGTGTTCAGACTCAGGCCTCATTCTTCATCATTCACAGTGAAAAGGGTGTTTCTGCAAGATACTTTTTTACTCTTATCATAAATGCACCTTTTTTTATTAACATGAAACAAATGTAGTATTTTAGCATCAACTAGGGGAGACAAGAGTGGAAGTGATGGCATTAGATCATCCTGTCGGACACTAGTTCATAGAATTGTTTAGTATCTTATGATGGTTTATTGTCTTCTGTACTCTAAATAGGTTTGTGCTATTGAAAATAACTTTACACAAATCTGGAGTTTAGATTAAAACGATGGATTGAGACCCCAGTCTGAGAACTGATCTGTTGTATCGTGTGATAAATTTAGTGAGAAGTCGAGTCACCACCTTCTGTACTTTCAGACTTGTGTTGTAACCAGAAGTGCTGCCCCTGCTGGTCATTAGAAGAAATGCGTCTGAACGTGTCTGACTGTTCAGCTCCAGAGAAGTTGTTGTCAGGACAACAAGAGGCATTTAAATAAATCGTTTAGGTTTTCTCACAGGTAAACTGTGAATCAGAGTTTGTTCCTTAAGCATCTCATTGGGCTGCAACTGTTAGTGTCTAGTCAGAGACACCAAATTACAAGACAATACGCATTTTAGTCTGCTTCCTGATGACTATGTATTTTAGCACTTTTGCACATGTTGGAACTGCAAAACAATCACAATATTTACTCAAAATTCATGCAGCTTTTCTTGTCACAGCTTAGTCAAAAAGTTTCTTAATTATGTCTCAACTTACTTGTAATAAACCCTCATTTTCTTCCTTTTTTCCCACATTTTGGAATGTCAGGTTTTCATGTTTGACCCCAGTCATTCAGAACTTAGGTCTCCAACTCCTCCCAAACGTGTCTTTCTTTTCTTGTACTTTCTGACTCATAGTTCCAGAGGTCTTGTTTAAGAGAAAAATTTATTTGCAAATTTTTCAAACAGAAACGCCATTAATATAAGATCAAGGTCCATCAACACGCACAAAGGAAAACTCTGAGTGTTTCAAGAGATTCAAGAAACTCCTTCAAGAAAGTCATTGGCGGCCAGTAGACTGACTCTGGGTAAATACATGTTATTGATGATGCTGTTTAAAATATGAAACCAATATTATTACAGCCTGGTGTTCACAACATGCTCAGTTTTTCTACTGTAGACAGGAAGCCCCCATTAGAGCAGCCTCTGGTACACACACACACACACACTTCCTGGCCTTCCACATCAGTTCCTCCCTGTCAGACTGAGCTCATTACCACCAGTATCTGGGCCTCACACTGAGCCAACCTGCTTTGCTATGCAGTGTTTTTACACTGGCACAAAATGTCAGCTCGCTAAAAGCATCTGCGCTCCCTTCCTCCCGCTGGGCCACAAAGGGTAGGAGAATACCGGGGGGAGGAGGAGGAGGAAGGTGGAGAAAAGTGGTTAAACGAAGGCAAGTGTAGTTATACGCTGAAAGGCTGGAGAGAGGAGAAGGAGGTGTAGATGGCACGGAGGCCAAAGCGAGTGAGGGCAAAGGAGGAGGCGTCTCAGCTTGACTCAGATTCATGGATTTTCCATGAACTGCTGAAAATGCTACAAGGCTTTGTTTAGCATCTACAGCTTCACTTCCTGCTGCTTCTGACTACTTTCAGTGAAGTGAATCACTGGTTCCCATTTATGATCATGCATTAGTTATTTCTGCTTGAGTCTATAAATAAAGCCGCATAGCAGAGGTTAAAACAAGGAAGAGTCCTGCACAAAGCAGCACGCGTGACCAAAAATAGATTATTAGTAAAGGTTTGACATTAAAATCCGCATGCAGCTGCTTTTTGGTAGCAGGATGAAGGTTCTAGCAGAGACCTGCTCGTCCTTTAGGGTTGATTTTCCAGAAAGCAGACTGACAGCTCAGTGTGTGGGAGGCTTAACTGCTGTTTTCCTGCCTGCGTGATAATCTTTGTTCTGTTTCTCTTTTTGTGCTCATTTGAGCCACTTACATAATCACAGCTTTGGGAGTTTAAATTCTGTTTTAAATCATTTTTTGCCCATTGAAGTAAATACATGCATAATATAAAAATCATGAGTTTCTTTTATTCCATTAGAGTAAATTAAGTGATGTCATGTCTGTCTCCATGTGCTCAGATTGTAACCTTGACAACGGTGTGAAGGTCAGCCGGTGTGTGTGTGTGTGTGTGTGTGTGTGAAGGGGGGGGGGGGTGCTGCCATGGTGACTGGATGAATCAATCCAAGGACATCAAAGTTCTTCACTGTTGATGAAATCGGTGCTTTTTGTGTTTAATAGAGAGAAGCAGCAGACTGCTGAGCGTGAAGCTTTGAAGGTCCAAGCGCTGTCAGGGTAACATCACACGTTGGGTTCTTTACTGCTGCAAAGTGGACTCAGTTCTAATATTATTTACTTGTCAAGGCTCTGTTAGAAATAAACGGTTTTGTTAATCTGATGGATCGAGAGCACTTTAGTGGCTTAAGAACTAGTCACTGCATGAAATCAGTGTATCTGTTGGCATCCATAGCATGCAAAAAAAAACAAAGATATGAGTGTCGTGATCGAAATTTGCACCAGATGGCTGTTCTGCACAAATTTTTAGCTCAATGTCTGTAAAACTGAAAAGGTTATAACCACTTTTTTCTTTCATTTTGTTGCAATTTTTTGGGGCTGTGGTAGCCATCTAGAAATGGGTCAGAAGTGGGGAACCTCTGGGCCTAGATTATCCTCCCTTTGAAGAGCAAAGGGAGGATAAATAAGTCTGATCTAGAGCAACATTAAAATTGGAGGATATGTGATGTGGACTGATAAAGTTACCACGCTTTGTCTGAGTTTAGATGCAGAGTCAGCGTTTAGCAGACCAGAGAGAGACATGGCGTGAGAGGAAGCTCTGTGACGATGACTGAATTATTAGTACAGATGCATCATGCAGCACAGAGTTTGTGATGGAAACCACCATTACTCATCACTCTGAACATCAAAATGTCTGTTTCCTCTTTCCTTCACCCTGACTGCATTAATATAATGTCCAAAATACCCCAGTTGATCAAATTCAATAGAAAAGGGTTTTCATTGAGTCTAATGAGACAGAAACTAAAACTGAAAGTCATCATTAGTATTATATAAACATCTACCAGTTTATTGGAGGTATATTCTCATGTTTTATGTTGTGAAAGGCAGCAAGAAGAATTCAAATTCCTACTGTCTGAAACTCTCAAATGCTTTCAAAATAAAATCAGTAACTGGGACTTTATCCATTTATATTTGTTGAATTAAATACATTTATTTTTTATTACTTTAATATACAATTCCCATAAAAATAGATAATATAAAGAAAAACAAGGAAAATAACAGAATATGTATGTATTTAAAAGTTAAATCGGATCTTTTTAAAAATTCAAACCAGTTTTCCCTGCTATAACGACTCATGTTTTTGTCTTCACGTTCACACAGAACTTGAAAAGGCTCAGGAATCTATTGATTCTGCTTTTCCTCTTCCTGTAGATTAAATGAGCTTACGTGTGAGATTGACTCAGCCTAACAGTTGCGTTCATGAGGTCGGGGTCTCTCAGCACAGAGAACTATATCCGCTGGTGTCACAGGATGGGCTCAGTCCCAGCTGGCCACCGCGCTGAAGGCCAGAGCCAACGATGTGCCGAGAGATCAGAGCATGGAGGCAGCTCATCGATCCACTTCCAGGTCATTAAACCCAAGAGTGGTCTTATTGGGAAAAGCAGCATCACCCAAGAGAGATCAATAGTGGATAGAGAGGTTTGGACGGAGAGGGGAGGAGGGGGTGAGATAACAGAGAGCGTGTTCAGCTTCCCACCTCAACTAGAATGAAAGTTAGAGACAGGTTTAACTGATTAGTGTCATGATCTGTTCAACTCATTTAATGAGAGCGTTAGAGCAGAGTGGCAGAGAAAACAAAATAATTTGATGCCAATATTTGGGAATAGTTTCCATCTAATTTAGGCTGAATGCTGATGTCAGCGCTAATATGTGCTCTTTATTTATTTATATAATAAACCTCTGGGCTCTTCTCTAATGGATTCACCATCTAAACGTTTAAGTTGAGATCAAATACAGTGATTGTTGTTTTTATATATTCACTGGCTGAATTCATTCAGATCACATCTATAATAGTAGAAATTCAACTTCCTATTCTGAAAATTCCCTAAAACAGCATCAACCAGGACAAATGAAACCTCTGCATCTTCTTATTTTAAATTGAGCTTTACTCATTTTTGTCTAATCATAACAGTAACTGTGCATCTATATAGAACATTACTGTTGGTTAATGGAATTTGGTATTCAACTGTTTTGATTGACGACAGGTTTTTATCATCATGTCAGCATAAATATCTATGAGTAAAACCTTTAGTTTTTGGTTTTAAATATGTGAAGTTTATGACTGAATTAAAGATGCACTAAGAAATGAGCCAGTGCTCAAACTATGGGATAAGATTTGTGCCAAAAGGCTCAACCTAAAACTAGAGTCACACACAAATTATATTCAAATAAAGCAAGCAAAAGGGTCATTTCAGAAGCAAAAATGTAACATTCAAAAGCACAAAAAAAATCACTCTAAAAGTAATTCATCATTTCTAAATAAAATACTTATTTTTACTTCTTAATAATTAAAAAATTTTTTTAATTCTCTTGGCACAAATCTTATCCCATATCAAACAGAATGAAACTCAAAAATCAGACTTCTTTTTGGGGTATGTGAACGCACCAGGGCCATTTTACCCAGCTTGCGAATTCATCATCATTCCAGAAATGATATATCTTCCATTTAGAATTTATTTTTTACTTTAATCCTAGGTTTTAGGTGCTTTTGGTTAATTATAGTTCCTTCAGATAAATCAGTACCAATCAGAGCCGTACAAGATCTGGAATCTGGTATGGACCCTCTAAACCAGAACCTCTAGTTTTCATCTCACTGGGATCTATAGACGGAGAGTAAAACAACAAGATGAGAAGATATCAGCATGAAGGAAGGAATGAATGGAGCGATGGAGAAGGGAGAGATTATCTGAGTAGGCTGGCCTGTGTGGATTAGAGCAGCCATCTGCCAGGTTGGGGTTATAATCTCACGCAGAGAATGAGACGCTGCCTGATACCCAGAGAAATGACTTCACATAGGAACATGTTCATTATTAAATCAGAGAATAAAGATGTTAAAGTACTGTTTTTATTTATCCCCAGGGTCTGTTATAGTTATTTTGATGCTTTAATAAAAATTCCCTCCCCTGACATTATTCTCCTCTATCTGTCTGGCGTGACTCCACATGAAACAGCAGAATAACATCCCAGCCCTGACCCACACCATCCATCCACACTTCCCCATCCTCCCCCTCGTCCCATCTCCACCATGGCCTCTCCCCACCGGCCTGCTTCGCTTACACTCATCCCAACAGCTCCTCCCTCTTTTCAGTCCAAAGCAGACAGAGAAAGCCGAGCGGGAGTGTTCTCTCCAGTTCACACACTCCCTCCTCCTCCTCCTCCTCCTCCCGTCTCTCACTGCCCTCCCTCTCTCAGCACTGGGGAAGCAGCGATCAGACCCTGCCCTTTTTTTCCTGTTAACAAACAGAACAGGAGTAGAAAACAAGCAGAAAGCAGAGATTCAGAGCTTAGGGTGGGTGAAGAGTCACCTCACTCACGGCGGGACACAAGCCTACGCTCGTGACTTCTTTTATTATTTCCTCTCAGTTAGAATCAGAAACTCGTGGGATCTCTTCTCTCTCCTCCCGCTGGAATACCGCTGCAGGGCTGGGAATCTTATCCCAGTCCCGCTCCTGCTCCTCCCAGCTCAGCCGGCTTGGCTCTGGGATGCTGTGAAGGATGGTCCATCAGGAAAACTGCTCCTACCAGGTAGTCCTCAGAGTCAACTGACTTACTGTAATTTAATTTGATTTCTGACAGGCACCAGCTGACATAGATTACATTGTCGTCACGGCAGTTTCTTTAAATGAACGATAAGTTTTTATATTTCTATCTGAGTGACGTTTGAATTTTACATTTAAAGTGTGACATTATTGCACTGCAGAGACTGTGTGGGAGTATTTTTGCTGCCTTGTGTGGTTGCGTGATTGTGTTGTGAATCCGACGTCTGGCTGGTTGCTAAGAGAGCACTTGACTCATGGGAATAATGTCCTACCTCCCATTCACATCCTCCTCCATGCAAGCCTCACCCGTTGACGTCCAGGAGGTGTGATGTGTGGCAAGTTATCCTTTTCTTAAAATCTCTGTCCTCTAAATGTTGCAGATTCATGAAGTTCCATGAACAGATAGAATTTCAATATTAAAGCTCATGGGACTTTGCTTGTGTGTGAATGAGTGTGATGCTGTTGGTGCACCGGTGTCCCACTTTATCTAACACAGAATCAGGAGGAATGAAGGATTCATGATTAAAGCAGAGCAGAACATCACAGATGTGCTTTTCTATATAACTAACTCTGCAAGGGAGGAAAATCTGCAATGCAGTGGAGATGGAGAGTGGGAATAAGGAGAGAGATGGATGAAAGGCAAAAAAAAAACCAGCTGAATATGCCGGAGGAAACAGCAGGGAAGGAAGAGTCTTTGAACTGTTTCAGGGACATGGACGGGCCTTGTGGGTGGATTTAGTGCTTCGTGTGGGCTGCATGGTGACACAGTTGGTGGGACTATTGCCTCACAGCAAGAAGGTTGCAGGTTTGATTCCCAGCTGTGGTTTTTCTGCATGTTGCGTGCATGAGTTTCCTCTGAGTACTCCGATTTTCTTCCCACTGACCAAAAACCTGTACTTGTAAGTTACCTGTAAGTCACTTTGGGTAAAGGCATCTGTCAAATGAATGACTAGAGTTCACTAACTTTGAAACATGAAACTTGACCACAAAAAGTCCAGATTATGTGCAGCTGAACCCCTATTCAAACAATCACCAAAACAATGCAACCCCCCCCCCCCCCAAAAAAAAAGCATTATTATTGAAACCATTGAAATTCAGTCACATCTTTCAATTGACACACTCTTCCACCCCTCCAAAGACTAAAATCACCTGCATCTTATGGCATTTTAAAAAGTCAGTACAGGCAAACAACAAGCCAGAATGAGGGCAAAACACACCGTCTGCATCGGAAATGCATCAGAAAATAGACCTGTTTTCTCTTATGGCCCTCACACGTCACAGCATCTAGGGATATTTTCCATACAGTTCCATTTCCAACAATCAGTGTTCCTAAAAGCACATTGTGATGCAAACCAGCCTGGACTTCAGGGCTCTTCTCTGCATTTATCGCTGCTCTCTGTCCTTTTTTTGTTCACGTGATCAAGTAGAAAACAGGTTTTTAAGAGTAATAAGTGAATGTTACAAAAGTATTTTCATTGATTCTTATAAATAGGCCTGACGTTAGGCATTTATGTGGTAGTCTAAACTGATTCTAGTGTTTTTGTTCTGTACGTTTTAATCCCCAAGCAGCACAAATCTGCCACCTAACACATTAACTTGCATTTTTAATGCACTGTATTTAGGATGTGAACTCTACATAAGAAAACGCCTGTTTTAAAAAACTTTGAGATTTAAAGACACAGCCTATTTATGATCAAAGTATATATTTTTGACCTGGCTGTAACCCATAAAGATGAAAACTGTGCTAAAATGAACACAGATCATATTATAGTCTACAGTGCACCTTACAGAGTGATGACAATGAGTAATCGTGTGAAAGAGTTGCGATGTCAGTATCAACTAGGGGTGCAACGGATCAAAAAACTCACAGATCGGATCACGGATCTGAGTCACGGATCGGATCAGCAGAAAGAAAAATAAAAGACAAATAACTTTGCTCTCTATTTATTTTGTAGAACACTGTGCAACATTTTTCTGCTCAATCCTCATTAAATACAAACATTTAACTCAAGGTGTCAATCTAATGCTTAATTAGAAATTTGAATCATATAAAAACAAATTAAAGGGGGGATAGACTTCTATGCACCTCTCAGGGGTCACAGACCTGGTTTCTGTCAGACAATCTGCTCACTGCGGTCAGAGCTGCAGCAGGTGGGGGGGGGGGGGGGGGG
>SSNR01000070.1:1470325-1495813 GCA_006937965.1 Callopanchax toddi | reverse complement strand
GGGGGGGGGGGGGGGGGGGGGGGGGGGGGGGGGGGGGATCGAGGTGCTGCTCTGATCGCTCCTGACTGAACACCTGTTATAATATTAACGTTCATTAGCTCGTATAAAAGTCCAATACAACACGTTATCTTAGACAGAAACAGATGAGTCTGGTTTCTCCATCAGAGAGAAAAATGATCAGCTGACAGAGAGAGATGAAGGATTCAGCCGCACCGCACATAACAGAGAATAGATCAGATATTGATCAGTGATCAGTTCTGGTCAACTAAAAGGACTGAGTCCAATAGAGTGAACCTCTATACGTGATGGCAAATCAAACGACGTTCTCAGAGGGGAATTATCAGCTGATTCAGAGAGCACGAGCACATGACGTTATCAACGGGCGAACGCTGCGTGATTCGCGGACCACGTGTGTCCCGATCCGTAGAGTACGATCCGTACGGATCACGGATGGATGATGATCCGTTGAACCCCTATCAACCAAAATAATCATTATGATTTTAATCTATATTTGAGCTACCCTGTTTTTTAAGAATAAAATTTAAGAAATCTACAGTAATTTAGAAGTTCAAGCTCATATTCAAGCCTAATTATGTCAATTTTCTTGTCCATTTTTAAAAACATTCGTGTAACTTTATAGATTAGAACAACCAACCATCCAACAGACATGGCCTTTGCTTGTCAGGAGGGTGGATTTGTGTGTGTTTGGGAGCAGTTGTGTGCTTGCCTTAAAGTATTTCCTGCCATGCTCTGTGGCAGATAAAGACCAGGCAGAGCGACAGAAAGGAGATGGCAGGATCGAAGCAAAGAGCTGCAGATAACCGGAGAAAAGTGACGCCTAACGGAGAGCGGAGACAGCAGATGAAAGGCAGAGATTAAACAGTAACAGGAAATTTATCAGCCAAACCCCCAAAGGAAGCAAAGCCACACATTAAAGTGATGTCCAACTCTCTGAGGCGTCTGCAAAGAAAGGTGATAAGAAGAATCAGCATCAGGTCGATGCGAGGGAGTAAATGTTGAAAACATCTGACATTTATGAAGTTGATGTGTTGAGGTGGGATAGATTTATAAAAAAGCAGAGATGGAGCTAATAAGAGAAAGAAAAAGGGGCGTTGAGAGGAACAGAGGCTCTGATAACAGCTAGTCCCTGGAGACCCCTCAATTAGACTGGTTGTCCTGGCAACTAGGATCCAGACAGCGCCCTTCACGTAAATACAGCACACACACCGAGGGATGGAAAGGGCAGTGACAGAAAGGAGGAGAGAGAATTAGTGTAATGAAGAAATACAATGGTCAAGGAGTAATTAGATAAAGTGGAGAATGACAGAGGTTGAAGACGGCGTTGTAGATGTTTTGATCTGTTTGTCTCCTGGGACAGACGGTGTCTCAGTGCAGTCTGGTTGGCTTATCAGCATTGTTGTTTTTTTTGTCCTGGGTTATGTAAGGTCCACGATTAATCCATGATTTAGCTGTTGGTGCTGTAAATAAAAGAAAAACGGGGGAAATGAGACAATAAACTAGGAATCCTCTTTACCTCCCAGTAGCCCTCATGGTTAAAACCACTTCATGTCAGAAAGTATCAGATAATGTGACCAGTTCGCCCTGAAAGAACCAGTAGACCAACGATCTGAGGCCAGTTTCTTACTGGGCTTTGGTTGTTGGTGATGTCATTTCAAACCAATTGAAAAAGTGTCTTTAATCACAATTTAGTCACAAGGTGTTTTAATTATGTCTGGATTTGGTCTCAGTTTTCTTTCATTTTAGTCTCAGTTTAGTTGCCAACTCATCCCAAAATTGTTCACGTCTTCCCTTTTCTGAGTCACTGAAGCTGACCTGAGAACAGCTCCAAACTCCCAGTAAGACAAGAGTGAGATCCAGGAACTAGAAACGGAACCAAACCATCAGTTAGTGATTTGAATCAGCCAGTAATCACCCTGATTGGTGTGCTTCTTGTTTTTCTGGTCTGCAAGTAGCACTAAAAAATGTAATGATGTTCTGGTCCATAAACTCACCATAACTAAATCATTTTAAAAATACAAACACATCTATTAATTAAAGTCTATTAGGACGATTTGGAATTGGCAAAACTGGCAGGTCAAAACTGTAACAATGATATAAAAATCAATTGGCCAGCAAATAAATGAATTAATGCACATCTATCTGCAACTGGAGAAGAAATGAAGACATTTTAGGAGTTCCAGAGTCATCCACCGATTTCAGTCCCGTTAGTTTTCCTTTCCTAATAAAACCAGTTGAGAAGACGAACACTGATCCTCCGCTGCGTTTGTCGCTTTAACGCTGCACTTCATTTACTGCCTCAGTGAGGTATTTGCTCTTTAGAGAGGTTACTGGAGCCTCAGATCTCAATAGGCCATCTTGTTTTCAGATCCTGGTGTAAAACTATAAGTCTGTCTGAGCTGTATCGCTGTCAGCAGCCGTGGTAACGGTGATGGTGAGATTTATCGCCTTGGCTACAGTGTGTCAGTCCAGCCTGGAGCATCCTGCCAAACCCTCAGGGACTCTGACTGGAGGGTTAAAACAGTGTTTATTAGTGAGAATTTCAGTGTATTTATGTTTCGTTCATGTGTTGACAAGCAGATTGATGGAGAGGGCTGCCGGGGAGCTCCAGTGTGACTGTAACTCTATACGAGGTGTGGTCTGATGAATTATAAATTAGAAGTAGCAGAACTTACTGATACATCATGTTAGGATGACAGAATCAATCAATAAAACTGACCAGGAAAGGATCTTTGAAGGAAAAGATGCACAACATTAGGTTTTTCTTGTTAAATGTTATTTTGTTTCGTGTTATTGTAAACGGACTGGTTGTTGGGCCAAACCCGAGAAAGCAGGTGACATCATCATCAGGTTTTGTCACTGCGATGTTTATTAAATGAGACAATATCTAGTTTAGAAAAAGACATCATTATTCAAAACTAAAGCTACATTTTCTCATTTCTGTCTTGAGTGAGAGAGCCGTTTCTATTCCTCTGCTCGGTGGTACTAGACTCTATTAATCAAGGCCAAGTTTTCAGAATAAGCTGATTCTACAAACCTCTAGCTGCCAGTTTAAAGCTACACTCATCCAGATTAGAACTTTGGATGGAAAAATCACAGCTGTTCTTTTTTCTTATTGTCACAAACAACTTTATTTTGCAATACTAGGGCTAGCAGGAAGACCTATACAGTGGTGTGGGCTTCATACCGCGACAAAACACACGATGTCCGGGTCGGATAGTTCAGACGCGATCAATACATTAATGGACGTGTTTTTATTCTGCCGTTCTGACGGTCCGGTAGTGTTTAAACAAGAGAGAAAAGTGAGAAAATGTTAATGCCTGTCTGAGAAAAGTGTAAAAAGTGTGTAGTGCTGGGTTTTACAGCCTCAAAACATCTGTAATAATTGTAAAAAATTAAACTACTTCGTGGATTCGCCTTTTGTGGGTTATTTTGAGGACGTAACTCCTGCGAGAAACGAGGGATAAATTAATATTGGTTTTACTGAAACCAACAGTCTTTTGTTCATAGAGTTTAGGAGGCTCAGGGCAGCACGTCTCCAAATGTCACCCTCTTCTTCTTCTGTTTGCAGTTTGTTCTGCAAACATAAAAGTCTCTCTTCTTCTGCTGCTGCTGTTTAAAAGCAGTTGGTGAATTTACCTCCACCTGTGTTAGACATCCGTCTTTCTGTTGTGCGTGATCCCTATGTGAGCGCTCCACTCCTCAGTTCCTGCTTTTGCTGTGTTGTTGTTGCACTACAGCACCACATACAGGCCTGGCATAGTTACTGCAGCGTTTTGGGGGCTGTTTTTGTCTGGATGAAGACATTTCTAGAAACAGTTCCATGTTTGCGAATACATAGAAATGACAAATAAAAAGATTGTATTGGTTAAAAAAAATCCATGCAAACAAGGCTTGAATGGACCTGTTAATTTGTTAGATTTCCCAAAGTAAATATTAAGAATTTTTCTTTTAGATTTTAAATTTTAGTCCTGGTAAAACAGAATTTGCCGGCGCGCCCTTGAACGCTGGCCTCTGTTTGAGTTAGCGGACTTCCCGATGGGCCGCCATGCACTCCTTTTACAGCCCAATTTGTTTGGAACACAGAGCATCACCATGGAGAAATTCTCACAAGGTTGCTATGACAGCAGCCTCTTTTTTTTCCTTCCTCTCACCAGAATAAGATCAGATGAGCATCTCTGCTGTTGCTTTTCTTTGTGAAGGTATACATGATGCTGTGTTCTAATTTCACATAAACATGCAGGATATTTAAAGGCTTGTTAACAAAAACACAAACAACTTGAGATGATTATTTTTACCATGCTGTCACATATTTACATGCTTTCTACTAAAACCTGCCTCTCATTTTTAGGCCAGCATTTTAAGACATAAAGTCTTACAAACCCAAGGTCTGAAACCGTTACCGGTCCTCACAAAGATAGCTGTACACAAACCCACATACCGCCATGGGGCTTGGATCTGAGGCCTACAAGGAGGTGCCAGGAACCCACAGTCACCCTCTGTTCAGTTGGAACAATAAGCCGTTCTGTGTGTGTGTGTGTGTGTGTTTTACTTTGATGCTCGCTCTCTCAGCTGACCCACCAGTCAGACCATCGATGTCTCGAGAATTACCGTGTGTGTGTTCTAAATATGCATCTGCACGGATCTGCAGTCATTCTTGTCCTTGAACTCCAGCTGTTGTTTGTGTGTTTGCAGATTCTTGAGCTTTATCTTCCTCCTGTGCACGTATAGAGTCAGTGAACCCCTTTCCTTTCTCTAAACCTCCTCTGTATCAGCGATGACTTCACCTCCATCATGAAGTCAGCCTCAGTAATGAAGCAGAGCTGGAGTGGGGACGACTCTGCCCCACCCAGGAGGCTCTCGCTAACAGCAAACCCAGGTTTTGTGTGAATATATATAAATTATATTTTTCACGACTGAAATGTTTTAATCAAATCAATATTTCATGTGATCAGTCTGTGCATTCAGAGCCAGACTAAAGCGAGGCGTGTTTTATGAGTTCCACCTGCTGTTCTCTTCGATTTCATCTCTCTTTTCTCATCCCTCTTTCACCTCTTTGTCCTTAACTGGACGGTTCGTTTCTTATCCAAGATCTCTCATCCTCCCTTGAGATCCCTGACTGTTTAGAGACATTCATCTTCAGTCTGCAGGTGGTGGGTCGATGTTTCAAAAATAAAAAGGGGAAAAGTTGTCAAAACTTTCCCCCTTTTAAGGAGGCTAGTTTCTTAGAGAAATTTAAATTTAGAGGATAATCTTTCTTTTAACTAATATCAGATATCAGACGAGTAGAGTGAGAAATACTTGGTCATGACTGAGGAACTCCCAATAAAACATAATAAACCTCCTGAATAAACTATTTTTATATTATTTCTGCTAACTTATCCAATCTATTCCAACCCAACTTTACTTATAAAGCACATGAAAACAAACACACAGAACCAAAGAGCTGAAGAATAAATCTCCTCTTGTTTTGAGTTGGTTCATCCTGTTGAGTTTAAGAAGGTTTTTATTTATGTCGGAGTGATTCATAGATCAGAGATGAGAACATTAAAAAGGTACAAGTTCAAAGAAAACTATGAAAAACCTTCAGAAACACAGAATAAATCCTGACTTTCTGCAGTAATTATTACAGAGCAGAGCTGATTCTGGAGTCTTGTATGAAATATGACTTTATTAAAACTTGACTTTGATAATGGTTTTCCAATTCCTTGTCATACCTGTCATTTTTCTGTGTAACCACCCTATTGTGTGTGTGGGTGTGAGTGAAGTTGTGGGTCTGCAGCCATATGTGGATATCATTTTCTGTCTGGGCGGCTATGACGAATATATGAGTCACAGGTCGATAACGTTTCGCAAAGATGAGATCATTACGCAGCATGGAGAGCTCAGATTGAAAATATAAGTCACTGATACAGAGCGCACGTCCCTGTGTGTGTGAGAGAGAGAGTGTGTGTGCACCAGACTAATGGTCCATTGTGCTCTGTCAGGGTTTATTTAGTTGGCCGGAGCTGCTGGCTTTGGAGTCCAGGCGAGGGCCCTATTTTTACCTTGGCAGGATGGAGGGAGTACACTAACTCCTCTGTTACGTTCCACCACACAATCTCACATTCACTTTGTCCCAGATACAGTCGCTCATTTGCTAAATTTATTTCTCTTTTAGACAAAAGCACTCCGAAACCAGTCCCGAGTGCAGACAGCAAGAGATTATGTCTGGTAGAAGCATCAACATAAACACACACACGTTGTGTCTGTGTCCCATCGGGTGGTGAACAGCTGCTCTCCTCACAGCAGGGCGTGAAAACACGGAGTTTCTCCCTCCTCTCTGGTTCTCTCTGGACTGTGAGAGGCCACCCTGACCGGAGAGGGTGGAAAGCAGGGAGGGGTCCAAGTGGGCCTTACCTCAGACCGCTAGACATTCCCCAGTCCTGTGGGAGAGGACGGCCGAGTCTGAGACAGAGAGAGAGTCAGAAAGTGCAGAGAAAGCGTGTCAACGTGTTAGGGTTTTACAGCAGAGGAGTAGAGAGCTTCCAGGGCTGAACTGTGGTGGATTGTTATGAACAAACCTGATCAGAAAAAAAAGGAGAAGGAGGGCCAGGATGAGGGAGGCACTGGATAAAACCGATGGATGCGATGGCGCGGACGATGTCATCAAACAAGAGTCCATCCTCGACCTTAGTGATGGTTACAGAGAGGTAAAAAGTCTTTTTCAAGGAGTTGGTTTATAATGGTCAAACAGCTGTTCTAAAGCCTCTTTATGTGTGGGAGCTGATGGTAATGTTGTACATAAGCCACCACATGTATCACTCCATACATCGCCACCTACTGGCAGTATGTAGACTGGCAGTAGCACAGTATAGTCATTTTCATTTGTTACATATTTCTAAATCAAAATGCTTGTTGTCCACCTGAGTGGAAATTTGACCAAACTTACTTTTCCTACCTAAAGATGAACAGAAACAGAACGAAACCTGACAGAGGTCATCATGTATGAAAAAAGGTCAGGGGTCTTTACGAAAACCTCTAACGATTCTACAACCTGTTTTTATTAGTTCTAATGGACTACAATGTATTTTGTAGGTTTAATGTGGCGTTGCAAAAGTAAACCTGAGTTATGGGGTTTTTTGCTTTTTTTAAAAATTGTATAATAAGTAAAATATAATAACAAATTGTTGAGGGTGTTTTTTTTCCTAAACTGACATTGAACGCATCACTCTACTTCAGTGAAACTTGCTGCTGAGTTGGTGTCCTGCAGACAAATTACTCCAGTTTATTCAAATGTATTACCAGTGAAAACAAATTTAGCTACAGAGGTTTGTCTGTTGATTTTCTAATTAGCCGTGTGCTAATATTGATACTGTAGTGGTGTATTTAACCCAGCTGGTGTTAAGAGTTGGTTTGTTGCTGAGTCAGCTGGTTCTATTTGTGTTTTCTCTGAACAGATTTCATGTTTCTTATCTTTTTTCAACTGACAAAAGCTGAACTGCCCCTTTAATAGACTTATGTGCTGCTCTGTATTCCAGCTCAACGACTAAATCTGGGCATTAAAGTGCTCACATATCTGGGGCAGTGGGATGACATAACGCTATGAGTAACCAGACTTTTATTTCCAAATCGGCTTCGTTCCCTGAAGAGAAATAAAAAGATTCCTTCACTTTTATTCTTTTCCCTCAAATGTTTCTGCCTGCTCGTGCAGATAAAGCTCACATGTGACTCACAGACCCCATTGTCCTGTCTGAACCAGTTCATGCTTCACATCTCCTACCCCCCCCCCTCATCCTTTCTGTTCTTTCTCTTATTTCTACTACAACCCTCCCCCCATCGCTTCTCGTACAACCACACACAGCCTTCTACCACTCGTTGACTTGCCCTGGTCCAACATGAGTGACAGGAGCAGACTTGCACTGACCTGCTGCTGAACTGCAGGAGGGTTCAAAGGTCAGGCCCCTTATCTGGGATGGAATGCTGCGCTGCCTAGAAAGACAGGTCTCAGATGGAACGAGAAGACTCGTTTTTAACCTCCAGTGATGCTACGTTTACGTTAAATGCTGGTAAATTCATGGATGCGTTTGAAGAGTGTGGGTCTTTGCTGCTGAACTTGACAGGGTTTCTGGTCTTTATCCTAAATCAAACTCCACCTGCTGCTGACTGTAGCTTTTTATCTTCACTCACACAGTTTTTAGTCTCAGCGTGGCGAAGAATCTCCTAAACAGCCTTCTCCTCCTTTAAACCACCCGACTTCTGATGATATTTTAGGAAATGTTTACAAGTGGATCGAGTTTTTAAGTCTGCAGGAGCGTGTGAGACACATGCACAGTCACAACACCGTCAGAAGATACCGTGACCTCCAGTCTGTGAAGCTGAAATCTCTGCGCCAAAAACACCACGAACTACAAAAAGCTTTCTGAGCTTCAAATTCACCGCTGTCACATCCAGGTGCCGCCATAAAGCCGCGCTTCATACGCTTTAAATGACGTGCTTTCGCTAAAATAACCTGGTGTGTGTGTGTGTGTGTGTTAACAGTGGGTTCTTGTCTGGAGCCCGGCAAAAAGGTTTCCAATAGTGAAAAGACTCCATTGTGTAAAAAAGAGGGAGACTGATTCTGAGGAATGCTGTGGAAAAGGGTAGAAAAATGAACCAAAATCTGAATATTTGGCAGAACTTGCAAGTAAAAAATAATAATAAAAAGCTGACTTTCTCCCCATCAGAACATGAGGTTCATAATGTCGCTAAATTACACACACACCCACCACCCCCCCACCCCCCACCCCCCACTCTGCATATTTGAGTGGAGAAGAAAATGCCTTTGTCAATGAGGGTTTTCCAACAGAGGAAATTGCTTTGTGATTTTGAAGGAAAACACAAATTAGCCCACTTGTGTTCCTCCCAATCTAATTTGGATGGCTCTAGAGCTCGAGGGCGGACAGGGCTCGTTTTCCACATGCATCCTAAACGTGTAACTCTAATGGATCCAGCAGTTTTCTACATCACCAGCAAGTGAAAACACACATTTGGATTATTGTCCCGTTTTATTAGAAGCTCCATTTTTTTATTTTATTTTTTTTTGTATTTCTAGCCAATCAAAAGAGACGTATTTGTGTTTCTGACTTGCAAATTCAACTTTTTGTTCAAAACTTGAACGTGGAGGAACAACAAGGAGCAAAAACAACATGATTTGAATGTATTTTCATTCAAAAAGCTTGGAAAGGTTAAATCCTTATAGTACCTGGAGTGTCTCTAACTTTATGTCTTAGTGACAGATTCTACACCTTTGTAAAAGGTTTATGAGGCTACTATGATGAATGTTTTACCACACAGACAGTCAAACTGTTTTAGAGGAGATGTTTGCACCAGAGAAGTTTTTACAGGAGTCAGACGCAGTGAGCTCCTGGAGTCCAACTACAAGTCTGTGTTGAAGTTTGGTTCAAATTGATCATAATAACTCTAAAATATCAACATGGCTTCAATAAAGTCTGTCTAAAGTTGAGATATGGGCAATTCAGGACTGCTAACTAGGTACATTATCAATGATTTAAGCATAAATGCTGATGTCAGCACATGATTTAATCAGGATATGATACAAAAACAGCATCTGATGTTTGTGGAGCAAAAATACATCAGGTGTTGTGCAGCTTATAGGAAGAACGAGGCTAATCTGAAACTCTGTATCAGTTTAAATAATCAGTACCAGGAGGTTTTATGTGTTGTCAGAAGAAATGGCAACAAAAAGTAATCAAACTTTATCGATCTGACTTTTGATAGAATGTGCTGCAGGCATGAAATGCAAGAATGGATGTTTTTTAACAGGCTGATGAGACAAGTTGGTAAAAATCTTTACTTTAAATTGTAATAAAAGGCCAAAATATGACATTCATATCTTATTTTATCATCTGAACTTATTATTTTGGGTGGATTTTCTGTCACATTGAAGTACGTTTGTAGTACATTTCTGCTTTCAGTTACCAGGCGTGTTCAATTAAAAGTTATGATCCCTGTTTAGGGAGTGATCCTGATGTTCTGCAAGTTAACTCAAATGTTTGCTGTTGACATGATGGACACCATGTCAGTCTGAGTGATGTTTGACCCACCGTGCTGCTGCCTCGCCTTCCAGCCATTAAAATGCTAGCGTTTAAGCATGTTCATTTTGATTAACCAGTCTTTTGAACCAACACACAAAGGAGCAGCACCAGCCAGGTCCTCTGCTTCAATGCACGAGTCTACGAGTCCCTGGCGTCTCCTCCAGGCCCTCGTGTTGAGTGGGATTATGTAAATTCTTCCTTAGTGAGGACACCGACACCAATTGTCTGGAGATAAACAGAAAAAGAGGAGAACGAAGCAGCTGAGAACAGGAACGAGATATAGAGAGAGAGGTGAAGGTGATGAACGATCTGAAGGCAGAGGAACAAAATGAATTGTAAAGTGAAGGTTTGATGGAAACGAAGCGTCTTTGGGATGATGGAGGGAAGTGGAGATGGGTGAAATTAGGCGTGATGACGAGTCAGGAAGACAAATGGCTATCGAGACAAGTGATGAGGCTGAATCGTGCGGGTGCAGAGGAACAGAGTGGAGGTGCTCACAGAGCTGTGTCTGACCAGCTGGTTGTGGTCACCTCCTGAGGTTAACTACCCATCAGGACCCACTAACCCTGATGGGGATCCTCTGAGTTTAAAGATGAAGTGTTGCAGTAACATTCTCCACATCATGCAAATAACTTTTCCCCCTAAAGCTTCTAAAAATGCACTAAATGCATTCAGTTATTCTGCAAGTTAACTCAGGTCTCGTGAGTCTCGTTTTCCAGCCCTTTGGTGGGACAACAGCACCACCTGGTGGCGAACACGACGCAGTCCGTTTGGCATATTTCAACACATTCTTTTGACTTCATCAGCTGACTCCACACTTTAGATCAGAGCTTGCTAAGATGACATTGAAACCTTTTTATTCCAAATTAAGACGAGGCTGCTGCTATTAATAATCCTGCTCTGGTGGTTTGTTCAGGCAGAAAGTGCTTAGTCTAACAGTACACGCAGCTTGTCTTATGGGATGTGTTGGAGCAGGTCAGCTCCACATTCATCTATTTCTGAAGCTAAAATCTAAGTCATCAGGATTTTCACATTAAAGCAGTTTTTATTCATCTCTGCTTGCAGGCCCAGAAGAATGAGAGGGAGTCCATCAGGCAGAAGTTGGCCCTGGGCAGTTTCTTCGACGATGGCCCGGGCATCTACACGAGCTGCAGCAAGAGCGGCAAACCCAGCCTGTCCTCACGGTGAGGCCTTCGGCTTTTATCTGCACGTGACCAATAACCTTGTGATCGATAGTTTTCCAAGCATTTCTCGCTCCGGTGAATCTCAGAGTGAGAATCTTCTGCAGGAAGAAGAAACGCAAAGCAAATTTAAAGGTTCTGATTTGTTGTCGTGTGTAACATGAACAAAGGGATTGATAGGAATGTTAGCGTGAATAAGTCAGATGCAATCAGCCCTTGTGATTCTCACTTCCTAAAAGACACACACAAACACAGATGCAATCACCTCTGATACTGACTCTTACTGGAATTGAATGTTTAATACGCGCTCCAGTGAGCACTTTATTTCTTGTCATCTGAATCACATACGGCTGATTAATCCTGATAAATACCAGAAACGGATCACAGTGCTGCTAAAATATGACACGTTCATTTAGGGAATTTTCTAATACATTTCAGCCAGAAAACACAGAATAATTGAAATGATCCTCAGAAATAACAATCGACCTCTCAGGTGTTATTTTAAGTGGGCCTGAATGGATCTTTTTGCCGTGTAATCAATCAGCGCTGTTTGTAATTACTGAACTGAATAAGCAGATTATTGATCGACAGCAGGATGGATCTGCACCCTAATGATTTTCTGCTCTTCCAACGACACACACACACACACACACACCCCTCTGGACCCAGGCGGATCGTATCAGACCTACCGGAGGCCTCCTGGATCAATCCAAGCTCCAGACAAGAGGAGAAATGATTAAAAACACAAGAACTCTTTAAATTTGATCCCCCCCCCCAACAGCTATTTGTGCTGCACTTTCTCTTTTTTCTGAACATAAAGCAGCATCGTGCATATACTTGAATCTTTGTTTTCCGTGCACCTTAGCGGTCTGAGACCCCGATTTGAAGCTTATCGCCAAATGAGTTTGTTACCTTTGTGTTTTTCTCTGCAGGCTGCAGAGCGGCATGAACCTGCAGATCTGCTTCGTCAATGACAGCGGCAGCGACAAGGACAGCGATGCAGACGACAGCAAGACAGAGACCAGTCTGGACACGCCTCTGTCCCCGATGGTATGCAGCTGTTTCATGAAAAGCTAATTACGCGTTCTTCAGAATTCAAGCATGAGAGGGACGGACTGAGATCCTGGTTTCTGGTATTGATTGTGTGAAAGTAGCAAGGTGGCAACGATCTGATTGAGTAAAAGCAACTCTGAGACAGAACAAGAATGAAAGTAGAGCTACTCATAATGATGAAGGGAGATCATTGTCAGTGTGGTTGCTCTATGAGTGTGTTCCCTCTGTTAATCAGATCAAATCACATGTAGCTGAACCAGTGAAAGAGGAAATATGGTTTGCCTCATTTGATGGTTAAAGGCATTCATTAGTATAGTTCGTATTTTAAAAATGACACTAAATTACAGGGAATACTAAAAAATAAATCCCCTCTCGTCTCTTCTTTCCTCCCTGATTTTTCTTGTTTTTATTTTCCGTTCCTCTTTCGTCCACCGCAGTCCAAGCAGAGCTCCTCTTACTCGGACAGGGACACCACGGAGGACGACTCGGAGTCCCTGGAGGACATGGACTTTTTGAGTCGACAGAAGAAGCTGCAGGCGGAGGCGAAGCTGGCCCTGGCGATGGCCAAGCCCATGGCCAAGATGCAGGTGGAGGTGGAGAAACAGAATCGCAAAAAGTCTCCAGTGGCCGACCTGGTCAGTAGCGGGAGTCAGACGGGGAGCTTGTTTAGACTTCTGACATTATGCTAGATTTCATGTTTGCAACAAAAAAAAAAACCTTTAAAATGACTTGACTTACAGATATTGTTCATATAAGCCAAAACCCTTCTTTCACATGCACCTTAGGGGGAAAAATATATTTAAAATATATTTTATAAAAGTTTTGAGGCTCTTTAATCCTATATATTCGGTGACCAGACCAGAAGTGTTACGTTGACATTCTATTTTACACCATGGTGGAAGGAAATCGTATTGCCACCCAGTGCTTCTGTTATTCCCTCTTCCTCCAGCTCCATTTAGAGAAAGGAAGGTGACGGCGACCCTGCTCATCATTATTTCATCCATTTTTATCTGCCCCGCTGCCTCCTCCGGAGCACATTTACCAAGAGACACCCGCACACATCCAGCGGTGTCACACCAGGGCACACAATATTTTCCAGCAGAAGCGCTTTACTTATTCAGAGGAGAGAAGGGCGGCTGGAGCGGGTCTATCTATAATTCATACGCCGGAAAGCATTGACTTGGGTGTTTTAGAGACGTAGCTCTGCTCCACAGTCAGAGGACATCACTGTCACATTCGGACCGAGCGCACGCTGAATGTTAAGCTGTTCTAAGGCTACAGCTGCCTGTTCTGTCAACAATACCAGAGATCTATTAAACCCCAGTCATGACAAATCCTCAATGCTTCCAGGGAGCAGCGATTGTAAAGGTTACTGGTCTAAACAGAACTCAGAGAAAGCAAGATGATCAACAAACAGACGTATAAACCAGCTTAGTGCTCACAGAAAGAAGGAGGACAAAGTTAAAAGAGCTGAAGAAATAAAGGATGAATAGTGGGATTGGTTAAGAGCTAAACTTCAACTGATCAAACTAAATAATCCTATTAATGTATTTTTTATAATACACCATTTATAAACCACATGGTATACAGCATTATGATGCCTGAGATCATTCATGAGATGATGTGAGATTATAAGATATGATACGATCTCTGTGGGCGGCTGTAGCTCAGGAGGGAAGAGAGGTTGTCTGGAGACCAGGATCTGATCCACGTGTCGAAGTAACAACACGCTGAAGCCCTGACTGTCTGAAACTGGCTGCTCTCTGCTCCTCAGGGATGGCTCAAATGCAGAGAACAAATTCCACTACATTGTTACTGAGGTATTGGCCACTTTATTCGGTACACCTTGCTAGTACCAGGTTGGACCCCCTTTTGCCTTCAGAACTGCCTTAGTAGTTCGTAGCATAGATTCAACAAGGTACTGGAAACATTCCTTAGAGGTTTTGGTCCATATTGACATGATAGCCTGACGACCCCACACCATTACATCACCACCAGCAGCCTGAACTGTTGATACAAGGCAGGATGGATCCATGCTTTCATGTTGTTGACGCCAAATTCTGACCCTACCATCTGGATGTCGCAGCAGAAATCCAGACTCATCAGACCAGGCAACATTTTCTCCAATCTTCTGTTGTCTAATTTTGGTGGGCCTGTGTAAATTATAGCCTCAGTTTTCTGTTCTTAGCTGACAGGAGTGACATGTTGTGCGTTCAGAGACGCTCTTCTGCAGACCTTGGTTGTAGCGAGTGGTTATTTAAGTTACTGCTGCCTTTCTATCAGCTCCAACCAGTCTGGCCAGTCTCCTCTGACCTCTGGCATCAACAAGACATTTTGGCCCACAGAACTGCAGCTCACTGGATGTTTTCCCTTTTTCAGATCATTCTCTGTAAACCCTACAGATGGTTGTGTGACAATCCCAGAAGATCAGCAGTTTCTGAAATACTCAGACCAGCCCGTCTGGCACCAACAACCATTCCATGTTCAAAGTCACTTAAATCACCTTTCTTCCCCATCCTGAAGCTCCGTTTGAACTGCAGCCAGTCGTCCTCACCATGTCTACATGACTAAATGCATTGAGCTGCCACCATGTGTTTGACTGATTAGTAATTTGCGTTAACGAGCAGTTGGACTGGTGTACCCAATAAAGTGGCCAGTGAGTGTAGATATGTTGCTACAAGTCACTTCCTCCAATATGATACAAAACAATATGATATGAGACTATATACGATATATGAGACTATATAGTCCAACACAGTATAATACAAAGTAAATGATAGATAACGATTTGATACATGAGCTCAAAGGAGAGCATGCTTTGCTTTGACCTTTAACCCCTGTCAGATGTAGATCTTAGAGATATTACTAGTAGTTTTAATAATTTGTTTATTTTTTACTTTTTTCAATCATTTATTTATGTTTTATGTCTTAATGTATGTCATATGCATGCTAATGTGTCTTATTTATTGTTTTCTTATTATTATTTTCTAACCCTAACCCTTTGATTGCTGGTTGTTTTAAGGTCTTTAAAAATAAACTTGAATTAGACACACGATATCCAATATAATATATTATAATATGATACAAAACAATATCTTATGTTTAAGTTTAAAATATTAACAACCAAATCTCTTGGATCAATATACTTTATTAGGGTTGGTTTAGCTGTTTTCAGTTTAGCTTGTTAGGATGACCTCGTTTTAAAGCAATTTTTTCACCCAAAATGTCGTAAAGATGATTTTTGTGATTTCTACTTGGTTTGTTTCATTAATTCAACTAGAAACAAGTACCATAAAATACTAGTTTATAGAGAAAAGTTCTATTTTGTTTCACTCAAATGTCAAAAACCTTTTTGAGCAGCCCAGTTCAGAAGAATCAGAACCTTCTAACAAATAGAACTGGTCCCAAAAGATTGTTTATGAAGTTTCAATGACATAATTGCTTTTTGTGAAAGAAAATTAAGTGGAGTTTTTTGTTTTTTTTCAATTCCCCCTAAAAACTTTTTAGTGTGTGTGTTCTGGGAGAGGAGGTTTTCCTGCACTTCCAAGAAACTAAGAAAACAAATCACTGAGATGAAGTGAGATTCAAGACAAAAAGGCGTAGAAACTTCAGTTTCATGGCAAAGCTGTTTGTCCCCAGCTTCATTCAGGGATGAGTTCACTTCCTCAATCTGTAATCAAGTCATCGCAGGAGATCTGAAGGTTATTTTGATTATTCAGCCACAGAAACTAAACCTGAAGTCAACAGTTGAGTCACCAGAAACACTGATGTACCGTATTTCACCCCCTCATTTTGAGAGTGACATCACGTCTCCTCTCGTCGTCCCGCCGTCCTGTTTCATGAAACCAAAACTGGCACACGGGGCCGCCTCGTGCACGCATTGTGAAAGTGAAAGGGTTGTGGGGAAACGACTGAGAAGAGCCGAAGACCGAGCGTGCGACTTCCCCACATGTTTGTTTATCGGAGGTGCAAGGAGAGAGAAACAGAGTGATGGAAGGAAAGAAAAGAAAGAACATCTGTCAGTGTTGACATCAGGAAGGAGAGAAGATCAGTTTAAATTTCACAGTTTAATTCACCTGCTGTGGAGTGAGAATATGACCTTAGGAAAACCTTGAAAATACTCTTAAATTTAAAGAGTAATTTGTATTTATAATATTAATCAAAGTAATACTTTAGGTTCTGTTTCAGTATTTCTGTTTACAACTAATTTAAACATTAAAAAGTTCTATCATTAAACACAATTAAATTATTCTTTTTTCTATTTTGAAATAATATATTTGTAATTATATGCTAAATAAACTATTTTAATTGCATTAATATGCAGTTATATGGGGGGGTAAAGACATTTTTTAAGAAATGTGCTAAAATAATCATTAAACATTCAGGGGGTTTGTTGTGTTCTGTCATTTGATTCATTGAAAATTTGGAGTGTTGATGTATAAACTTATTTTTACTCAATTCTGAGAAAACTTTGCACAGAAAAATATTTTCAGTTACCTTTTTTACCAGATTTAGCAGATAAATCTAGTGTATTGAGAGTAGGAAGTAACCTAAAATTCCTCCTTTAATTTGTAATTAAATACAAAAAATATGAGATCTTTTAAAATTTACTCCTAAAATAAGTGATTTTTTTTTTTCTTTCACCGGGAAACAGAAATGCAAACATTCAGTCACTCAGTGTAACTTTCTGTATCCTATATTTAATGTAACTATTTGGGGTTTTTCCACATCTTTAGTTTTATAGAGAATTAACAGATTGGTCAGAAAGTTCTTCCAAAACAAAAGCAAGAATACTTCAGATAAACAGAGAAACATGTCATTAGTTTAATTAAAGTCCTCTAGAGTTACATAAATAATGAAGAAGAGCTCAGATCTCATTGTCACTCACCACCAAAAGGCAGGTATTAATGTGTCTGTGTTAGTAACAAACCACTAGTTTTAGTAAAGCTCTCAGAAAGTAATCATTAGACAGACATCTACAACTGATTAACTTTTGGAGTCAACACAAGGAATTCTGGGTCTTTAATTCACTTTTTAATTTAAAAAATTTGACAAACTTTAAAATTTGTTGTTTGAAACACAAAGCTGAACTTTTGTGTGTGTCGGCATTCCTGGACAGTAGCTAATGTGTTTATTCCTCTTTCTGTTTCACTTTCCCTCCCTCCCTTCCTCCAGCTTCCACACATGCCTCACATCAGCGAGTGTCTAATGAAAAGAAGTCTGAAACCCACCGACCTGAGAGACATGACGCTGGGGCAGCTTCAGGTTATAGTTAATGACCTGCACTCCCAGATTGAGAGTGAGTTGACCACACACACACACACACACACACACACACACACTGACCTCTACTTTCATTTGCAGAAATGAGCAAGAGAACAATGGGGAAAACACATGCACATGCATACTGACCCCTGCACCCTTTTCTTAGTAGAAGTGAAAAGTTCTTTTATATACATTAGTCACTCAGAGCTGTGCCAGTCAGACTGTTTACTGTCACCACTCTGTACAACTGGATGAATAATCTCATCTTACATTCAGCTCCAAAAAGCCCCACGAGTCCCAAATCATGAGCGAGTATCTGTCTGGTCGCCTTCAGCCCGGGCTTGGTGTTTTTTCTGGAAGAGCTGAGGGAACAATGGCCGAAACACGTGACGAGAAAACAACAACTGCTGATGCGCCGTCTGGCTGTCAGGGCTCAGTTACTGTTTTGTGGCTCTATTTTATGTGGGAGTATTTCATCTGCACTGAAAGTCTGATGTGAGAGTCTGCGGTTCTTGTGGGGTGCTTGAGGTGTTCCTGTACAGTGAGGGTGTTAAAATGACAGCCGCGTCACGGTGTAACGCCTGCTTCTTCACTCCAGGTCTGAACGAGGAGCTGGTACAGTTGCTACTGATTCGCGATGAACTCCACATGGAGCAAGACGCCATGCTGGTTGACATAGAGGACCTCACCAGGTGATTAAAAACACTGAGAGGAAACTTCTTTTGCATAACTTTTCTCACATATGAAGAAGTTCTCCTGAAGAACTCTGACTTTTAAACCTGGGGAGTTCCCCTGAGTGTATAAAATCTCTCCTAGATTTATAAAGACTTAATGATCCTGTGCAAACACGTGCTTTTATTTATGATGCTTTTGACACTTTATTTTACTTGTGTTTCTGGACAATGATCTCCTAAAAGTTTGGGTTTAGAATGAAAGATATGCAAGCTCACCCAAATGACTGTATGCATGATCCTGGCGATGTGGCTAATTGTTGCAGAAAACACCTAGAGAAGATGAATTACTCATGTTTATCAGGGGTTTTTTCCCTTTCATTTTCATAACGCCATCAGACCAGATTCCAATCAAACAATGAACCTCAGGGTTTCACTGAGAGAACGCTTCACACCTAACACGTGTGTATGGGGCACCAATTTAAAGTAATACATTAAATAATGCACTCCCCCTGTTTAGATGCAACTTTATATATTTAGATTTAAGACTATACATGAATATATAGGTTTAATGTTGTGGATAGATATTGTTTCTCAAGTACTTATTAATTTAAAAATATTTAGATTTTATTCTTTTTTAATATTAAAAATATTTTAAATAAATAATTACATTTTTCTAAATATTTAGGTTTATATTTTTAGATCTGATCCTAAATTTTTTTGGTTCAGTTTTATATAATAAAACTACTTTCTAATGTTTATTTTTAACATCACTGTTTGAAGCTACATGGGGTGAAAATTATGTAAAATTTTTAATGTATTACTTTAAGACTGATGCCCCATACACATTCAGCAGAGCCTTTGAAACACAAGTCATTTTCCCATCATGCACCACATGGAGTATCTGGGTATACAGATACAGTCTTATGAACATGAATGTAAATAATCTTAAGCCTGCTGATGTGTTTCAATCATTTTTAGACATCAATTATATTTTTCTGGGGTTTTTTGCTTTTTATGATGTATTTAGCAAAAAAATAAATAAAGAAATAAAAATCCATGAACATTTTCTTTCTGTATTTTCCAGGCATGCTGAGAGCCAGCAGAAACATTTGGCTGAGAAGACTCTGTCCAAATAAGACGCTCGTCCCTGCTCCACTCCATTTCCCTCTGCCAAGCTGATCCCCCTCTGCTCCCTAAACAAACGTTTCCTCTTTGGCCCATTTCACCTCTGTGTCTATCCAAAACCCTCCCGCTTGTCCTGGGTATTTTGCTCCCTGCTGCGTCCCTGATTCCCGCTCTTTACCCTCCTGTCAGCTCACACAGACTTCACTGGTAGCAACAGCACAGAAGAAAAACACTTGAATTTTGCTTCTCCCAGTGCTGAGGATGGAGTAGCACTTCCTGCTTCCTGGGAGAAGAGGAAACTGATTGTGTGTTGCCATAGATTCTGTCCCCAGCTTCCTGTGCAGTAATCGGCCTTGCTTTGCTACTGTTTCTTTTTAACTTTCTACATTTGCCACTAAATTATAACTGTTCAAATGCAAAAAAAAAAAAAAAAAAAAAAAAGTGGGAAAAATATAAAATAATAGCTAAAAAAAAAAGTAGAAAGTCAGTCATGAAAAAAGAAAAAAACACTGTATGAAAAAAGCTATTTAACACTTAACTTCTTCAGCTCATTTTAAGTTGGACAGTAATTTAAAAGTACAGAACCGTTTTTATTCTGCACAAATGGTAGTTTTCAACTGAGAAATGTTTATTTGAAGGTGCTAAAAGAGTGTAAAGGAAACATGCCTGCCTTGTAGTGGAGTTGTAGAGTTTGGTTAATACGTTCACTCTTCAACATTTTGTGAATGTTGATTTTTTCTGACACGAGTCATTTTAAATGAATAAGTGTGTTAATATCATTTTCATCCTATTGTATTCAGATACTTTATTTGAGGGGAGAAATGTTTATGTACAGATATGTAAAATAAAGAATAAACTTTGTTTCATATTTGTTGGTTTGTTGTCTGTTTATCGATGAATTTACCGGGCAGGATCCAAAAGCTTTTCCAGTTCAGGGAGAGTAGTTTTGGTTTGAGAGGAACAAACGTGTTTATGAAGCCAGCCGTACGAACTAATGCTAAACTTCACTGTGTTTCATCAAGAGGAGTCCAGTTATGGAACAATATTAGTGACGACATGAAAAAATGTCAAAACATTAAAAAGTTCAAAAAGAAGACAAAAGACTTTATATTTAAAGTTTATAAAGAAATGATTTAGACCTTTAATGGGCTATGTTTGATTTATGTATCTATGATGAATGGGTATGTATATGTATATATATGTGTATATATGTGTATGTATATATAAATGATCATTTTTGGGTTCTGGGTAAACCGCTGTAAACATTCAGCTTTTTGTTTTTTACACATTAATTGCCGAAAGGGCTTGGACAGTAAACAGACTAATCTTCATTTAAAGCCTTTTCTTTTTAATTCTATTTTGTTTTTATTTATTTTAATATTACTATTTTCTTTTTAAAGGGGCAGATATTAATAAGAGTTTTTCTCTTCTTTCTGTTCCTTTTCATTCTTGGTTATGCTTATTTGCAGTTTTGTGTATTTTAGTTTTTGTTTTGTTTTTACTGAATGAAATAAAAAATTGATGATGATGAATACACTGAACACAAATATAAATGCAACACTTTTGTTTTTGCTGCCATTTTTCATGAAGATCTGGAACATTTTCTACATGCACAAAAGACCCATTACTCTCAAATATTGTTCACAAAGATCTGTGTTAGTGAGCACGTCTTTACTCAAAGGTGTGGCATACCAAGGTGCTGATTAGACAGCATGAATATTGCACAGGAGTGCCTTAGACTGCCCCCAATAAAAGGCCCTCTGAATTGTGCAGATTGATCACACAACATGATGTCACAACTTTTGAGGGAGCGTGCAACTGGCATGCTGACTGCAGGAATGTCTACCAGAGCCAGCACCTCCACATCCAGCATGTTCACCTCCATGGTCGTCTGAGTCCAGCCACCCGGACAGCTGCAGCAACAATCGGTTTGCATAACCAAAGAATTTCTGCACAAACTGTCAGAAACCGTTTCAGGGAAGCTCATCTGCATGCTCGTCGTCCTCATCGGGGTCTGGACTTGACTGAGTTGAGTAGGTAAATTCTCTCATTTGATGGCGTCTGGTAAATTAGGCGTTCTGTTGTTGGATGAGTCCTGGTTTTCACTGTTCAGGACAGATGGCAGACTGTGAGTGACGTGGGTGAGCTGATGTCAATGTTGTGGATGCAGTGGCTTGTGGTGCATGTTATTAATGGAATTTTGAATGCACAGAGATACAGAAGAGATCCTGATTCCATTGTTGTGCCATTCATCCACAACCATCACCTCATGTTGCAGCATGCCCCATGTTGCAAGGATCTGTACACAATTCCTGGAAGCTGAAGCCAGTTCTTGCATGGCCAGCGTGTACTCACTGGACGTGTCATCCATTGAGCATGTTTGGGATGCTCTGGATCGACATATACGACAGCGTGTTTCAGTTCCTGCCGATATTCAGCAACTTCTCACAGCTAATGAAGAGGAGTGGATCTACATTCCACAGGTCCATCAAGTAAGTAAGTAAGTAAGTAAAGTTTATTTATATAGCGCCTTTCACAGATATACATCACAAAGCGCTTGACAATATAAACAAAAAAAACAAAACAGAGAAAACATTGAAAATAAAAACAAAACAGAGATTTGGGGGTACCAGATACAATATTTGGGCAAGATTTGTGGTACCTTCAGGGGATCTACGTACATTGTAAATGATGAGATACATTGAAAATAAAAAACAAACCAAACAGAGATTTGGGGGTACCAGATACAATATTTGGGCAAGATTTGGGGTACCTTCAGGGGATCTACATTGTAAATTATGAGATATAGTGGGACATTGACTTGTGTAAGGAACTAAAGTCTTGGGCAGAAATATTGGGACAACTTCAATACAATATTTGGGCAAAAAAAATAAAAATAAAGATGGGAGCAGAAGAAAATGTAAACAAAATGGAGGGAGGGAGTAGCATTTTACACACAGTCACAACAACCGATAAACACATCAAGGAGGGTGGGTGGGTCAGGATCTCCACCAGCAGCAAGGACACGGCACAGCTGACCGACCTTCACTCCCAGTAGAGGGGGGGGAGGCGAGTTAGGGTGAGAGAGCGTAGAGAAGGGGGGGGGGGCTGAGCAGTCGCTTCATTCACTCTGTTGAGTAGGAGAATGTTTTCAGGGTCACCAGATAAGATAACAGAATGTGTTTGGAGCAGGCAGTCCTGTTTGTTACAGCTGCCTTAAATGTCTGTCACTGGCTTCATCCCGTCCAAATTTGAAAACCTGGCCAGTCCCATCTGATCCGTGTAGTTCGACACATCGATCGTAATTCACTCCGCGCCAGAGTTTGTTCGCAGACAGTCCTACGAGACAACTCAGTCCTCGCGAGTGTTTCAGTGTTCAAAGCACGCATCAGCCCCCTTTGAAGCACAGGAATCCTGTCAATTGCACCTGTTAGCTCCGTTGTTTTCTGATAAACCAGGTCTATGCAGATTCCAATGAGCGTGCACCCGATCATCATTAATCCAAAGTTGTAGACCTCCAGAGACAGACTTGCAGGACCCGCAATCTGATCCATTACGAACCCCACAGCTCTTGTCTCAGTCAGCCGCGGAGTCCCCTCCTCCGTTTTGAGAGTGTAAAAAATGTTATCCATTTTGTTGGGAAGCCAGCAAACCAAAGCCATATCAAGAAAAATAAAAATATTTAACCAGAAGGAATGAGGAAAATGCTCAGAAGACAAAAACAGCTGCAGGAGGAACACACAAGGGAGAGAAGGAACAGTGCGACCGCTCTCAACAGAAGACGGAAGAAGAAGGGTGGCCACACCAGAAACAGACTGGGTTTATTTTTATTTTCTAAACTTTAAACCACCATACATACATACATACATACATACATACATACATACATACATACATACATACATACATACATACATACATACATACATACATACATACATGTATACATACATAGAACTGTCTGGGTCATGAAAGAGGAAATTAGCTGTGGTGCTAGCTGTTGTTTTCAAAAAATGTGAACTATCACTTTAAGTTTGTGCTTTCAAAGAGTAAAGTCAGTTTCCTCATTCTAATGAAGGAAGTGTCATCACTGATCAAAACTACTGTGAGACTTGAAGACATTTCATCATCAGATGACTCAGTGACGCTATTTTGATCCCTGTCTGTCCGATTAATCTCTTACGCTTCACAAGGTTGTTTTTTCTTTTCCTGTAAGGGACTTCAAACCAACTTGGACACCCCCTTAAAAGTCATGATCTGGAAATTTTCTCATAAAATGTCAGTTTGTGAACTTATGAAGAGCAGAGGCACAAAATACAGGAATGTCTCCTTATGACTTGAATGTTTTGTAATGAATACGATGTGTTTTTTCTTTTCTAGGCTAAAAAATGTCCCACCCGTTCTCCTGGTGGCCTAGACACCTGAAAACATGCCGTCTCATAAGAGTGGTAGTTGGGTTTTGCTGTTTGATGGTCCTGTGGTGAAGACAGACATAAGGGCAGGAAACTCCTCCAGCCACACGCTCACTGCTGCAGTTTCAGAGAATGCACTGAAAAACACAGCGAGCGCAGGCTGCAAGTTCTGAAAACTGGGAACTGAAAGGTGTCAAGAAAGTCACAGTTGACCTGGAGTCTTGTGCAATTTTATTTAATTAGATGTTGTGTCACTTGGAACTGAAGCTGTATTCAACTCTGTCAAAGCAGAAAACACTGTTTAAATCAGTGGCTCCTAAACATTACAGCTTTTGTTCAACAAAAATGACTTTAAATGATGCTGGTTTATTGCTAAAAGCCAAAAAATAAATACAGATGGCTTCATTTCATATTATACTATTTATATCTATTTATGGCCATTATGTCAAGCTTTTATATTAAATATAGAATAAAGATTCTATTAGAAATTATTTTCTTTTTTGAATTTATTTCTGAAGATCTCAATACTCCAAGTAGGTTTCATGACTAAAAACAGAGTCCAACACTAATTTGAGAACAACTGACTTAAATTATGAGCATTAGATGTCGTTCACAATAAAAATCATATATTAAAATATATATGTGTGTGTGTGTGTGTTGTTATTAAGTAGCAAAGTTTTTTTTTATCTGACATTTTGATGGCTAATGTTAATATTACAATCAAATAAATGATCATAAAAATTGTTATTAATTTTATATAACAACACAACAATATTATATAAAGATAGATAGATAGATAGATAGATAGATAGATAGATAGATAGATAGATAGATAGATAGATAGATAGATAGATAGATAGATAGATAGATAGATAGATAGATAGATAGATAGATAGATAGATAGATAGATATAGATCATTTAAAAAGTATTAATCCTGTTAAAGAGTTGTTCAAAATTGGTTTATCAAATTATAAACCATGGTTTAAAGTTAGAACTAATCAAATCAAAACAGTTCTCCTATCTTTTATGCAATAGAGTCTATAATGAATTTAAAAGTGCATTTTTATTGTAACTAGGCCAGAGGTTTCTATTATAAGCAGAATGTTCTGTGGAGGTACAAAATGCTGATTATGCTGATTATTTCCTTCCCAGAGTCAAGCACTTCTGCATTATGCAAATCAGAGTTTTCTCGTCTGTTTAATCAGTTTTCCTTCTTTCTTAAAGCTGACAACATTCGTTCTTCACACTGTGAAGACCAGAGCAGCAGACATGTCAAATCATAAGGCAGAGCCCTGCTGAATAAGAACGACACTGCTTTTCTTTTATTGTGCTCATTTATCTCCGTCCTGATTTATGGGAGAACCGCAGTGAAAATAATAATAATAATAATAATAATAATAATAATAATAATAATAATAATAATAATAATAATAATAATAATAATAATAATAATAATAATAGTGTTCCTCCTAAACCAAGATGATGTTAATGGAAATATGATTACATCAGTTAAAGAGCACACGGGAAGCCCCCCACTCCACTCCACACACGCGCGCGCGCGCTCATATGCAGTTATACCACCATAATGTCACTGCGGTTCTTTTAGCATACGTCACCTACACCTTCCATCATACACTCACCTCATGACCCTGTTCAGGGCATTGTGAAGGCTCATTCAACCCC
>SSNR01000070.1:1430263-1470288 GCA_006937965.1 Callopanchax toddi | reverse complement strand
GGGGGGGGGGGGGGGGGGGGGGGGGGGTTAAGTTAGGTAAATCAAAAGTTCATCCAAATATTTATCAGACCTGGAGGATTTTTTATTGTGAGACAAAACAATCAGCTGGCTCCTCCCACGAGAGTAATGACGACATCCCAGACTATAAAGTTCATTTAGGAGATGGACGCAGCAGTATACGCTTAAAGATCTCTGATCAGAACAGAAACATGAGAAGGTTTAACCTCTGTAAGTCTTTATTATCATTATTATTATTAATATTGATTGATTGTGTTCTGATGTGAGCTGGAGGCTCAGGGGGGTTGTGTGACTCTGTGTGGTGATGCTTGTGGTTTTCTTGACTTGTAGACTTCGCCAGCTGCGTCCTGCTGCTCGCCCTGAACTGGCGCACATCCACGGGGCTGCCGCTGCCTCCGAGCGCAGATGACGCTCTTTGCCCATCGCTCTTCAAGATCCTCCTGACAAATGTCAGGGATCTCCTCAAAACTGTAAGTAGTCTCTATTTAATTTATTTAATGTATTTGTTTTGTTTTATTAATCAAACTGTGTTGGGCAGCAGGAGGAATTGTGTCACGGTTTGATCGCCTCCAGTGACGTAATGGTTCCAAGCGCGGACACGGTCCAGGCCTGCGCGCCCACCATGACCCAGGTGACACTTTTTATTACTTCTCAGTCATTTTGAATCATTTATTGAATATTTTTAAATGAGTACATTTTGTGTTTAAACTTTTTCTTAAAAATCAACCATCCTTTTCAATCATTTCTAAGAAAAATTAGGTTTATGTGCAGCACTGATATATATATTCATACATTTGTCCAACAATTTTTAATAAATTCTGATGTTTTAGACGGTTTAGGCCACAAAAAGCAAATCACACAACAAACGTCTCGTGATTGAATTTTCCCACAGAACTCCAGTTGCATGATGCAGAGGAACTCCTCCTTCAGTGAGGTATGTTACACCTTCTGGTTTTTGTCTCAGTTTTTCCACAACGAGAGAAAAGTCTCCTGATGTTTTCCTTCCTCCTCTTCCTCAGAGCGACTGTCGGGGGAGCATAATGAGGGACCTGGCCTACTATGATGCTGCTATCCAGTCCTACCTCCAGTCCCAGCTCCACAAGCCTGAGATGGAAAAACCGCCTTTGAACTCAACTCTGAGAGTCATCCAGAACCTGAGGGATGTGAGTGGATCACGTTTTGTCTTTCTGAGAATGTAAAGTAAGACAGAAACGAGTCATGTTTCTCCTGGGAAATAACACATGGATGTTTCTTGGTTTGCACAGAACTGCTCCACAACAGCGAGTGGAGAGAAAGATTCCTCTGAGGTATTTCTCTATTCCTGCTCTTGTTTTCATTCCCTAATTGCATCTCTTCTTTTGATCACTGAAATTAAAACTGACTCTTTTTTTTTCCTCAGAGGGAACTTTTAATGTGAAACTGACAAGTCATTCTGTGTGTTTTTCAGAAGGAAGCTGCCACTCTGTGGCCAGGCGACTCCTTCACAAACCGGCAGAAGATGTGTAAGATGATGAGAGGCTTCCAGGTCCGCGCCATCACCATCAACAGAGCCATGGGGTACATCTCCTCAGGAGACCACAGGAAGTAAAAACCCCTTAAAGCTTCATCCACATCACCATCAGTCCAGTCAGTACACTCATCCCAACAAGCCCTAATGATCCTTCACTACCATCACAACTACTGAACGAGGTGCTCGACGCCAAACGAAGCTGCAAATCTGTCTGCTGGTCAGACATAAGCTACCCGTCTGAACCTGGGTCCAGGGTCAGACTAACTAAACACGGCCACGTTGGCCACATGCATGAATGTATTCCCAGATTTGAGGGAGCTCTTCTTATTTATTTAAAACTTATTTATTACACAAATGTATTTATTTGATGGTCTGTAATGTTATTTATTTTATAATAAATTATTTGTGGCATCAGAACCTGAAGTTAAAGTTTTTTTGGGTGAAAATGTTGGTGATGAAAAAACCTGACAAGTTAAACTGAACTAAACAAATGTCTGGTTTCTATATGAAAACACATCGATATGAGCGTCATGTTTTAAAACTAGTTAGAATGAAGGAAACTGTAACCATCAGTCATCCATCCGTTATTAACATTTTGTTTCCAAGCAGTCAGAGTTTATTAAAATCTTTAAAATGAAATCCAACAAAGCGTGAAACTGAGATGAATCTCCTTATTGGAGCTAAATATTTTTTGTGTCTTGACTAATCTTTGGGGGGTTTTCACAGATTCAACCTAAAAAGACTAAAATTCAACTGAAAACAGTTTTTGTTGTTGAAACTTTGGATCATCCATTGAGTTGGGAGTCTTTTTGTGCCTGAAGGATTTACAGGTCAGATTCTAGTGGCTCAACAACAAAGATTCCTCTAAAATGAAAAGATAGGAATGTAAAAAGCAGATAAAGTCCAAGAGGATCATTTTCAAAAACATAGATATACTGTTCATCTGCTGGAGATCATTGTTTAGACCTGATATTTCTTCTGTTGTTCTCCATTTGTGCTGTTTTGGGTTTTTTCATGGTTTCTATCAATAACTGCACAACACTGTAACCATCAGATCCAAGGACTGAACTGAAAATGAGTTCAAAAGCAGCCAAACTCCCAACAAATTCTAATAAAACCCATCAGAAAGTCTGGGGAACCTTTGATCAGGACCACTTCAAAAGATTTTTAAAAGCCAAGTTCCTTATAGAAGCAAATAAGGAGTGGCTCAAAACTTTTGCACAGTGAATGGAGTAAATATCTTATAACTGGTGGCATCTGTGAAGCAAAGTTTAACACTAAGTTCTGATTAAAACATTAGAGGGAAAAATAAATCACCTTTTAATCTCATTTTGCAGAATTAAGATTTTAGTCTTTTAAAAGGTCCTGAAATGACATAATAAAAACACATGAAGTAAAATAAAAAATCCATCCTTCTCCACAGAAATATTTAATCAGTCAACAGTTGATCCTTAAAAAGGTCTTCAGAGATTCTGACCTGAAATCCAAATAAGGGATGGAAAATGAACTTTTATAATCTAATTATTACAAGAACCGTTTTTCTTCTGCATTAATGATTAAGAAAAAAAAACCTCAAGTAACAATAGGTCCTCAGCTTTTCTTTAATAGTGTCAAGATGATTTCAAGTCTTATAACCAAAAACATTTCAGAGTGTCTACATCCACGTTTGTTTTTCTAATGTGTGAAAAAAAAGCTTTGATTTGAAATCATTTCTAAAGATTTTAGCTGCACTCACACAGGAGTGATGAAGATTCATCCATCTGAAATAAACAAGATTTATTCTTAGCCACGAGTTTGTTTTCATCTTGAGAGAGCAGAAAGGAATTCCTGATAAATGATGAAAACTAAACTTTGGACCTTTTACAACTTTTACAGAATCATGAAATAAAACATAAACAGACAAGGTTGGAAAAATAAAGTAAAAAGTTATTTAAAAAATATGTGTAAAACATAAAAAGACACTAAATAAATCCATAATTCAGTCGTCAAACACACGTCTCTAATGCCAAGTTCTTTTCATACGAAATCTACAAAGTTTTAAGGTGAAATTATTTACACAGGTTGAATTGGTCCTGTTGTTTTACAGTTGAAGCACCAACATTTACTACAGGCTACATAGTTAGCTACCAACGACCTCTCAGTGGTCATTTTGAAACACACGTACACAAAAAGGTACCTGAATAAACACAACATCTTTATTCTGCACAGATGTCAGAAAATAAACGACCTCATTTAAACATATTTAGATAAAAATGATTCGTCCAAAGGCGGCGAAGAAGACTTCCTCACCATGAAATGAAGAAACAAAAAGTCTTAGTTGTTTCACGTGGAGTAAATTAAAAAGTGGAAGCGCTGGTTTGGTCCACAGGTCGCCTCAGCTTCGCTGCACTCCTGAGATCTTTGTCAGCTCCATTTGATGGAGCAACACATATTTAGCAGTTTGTTGAATTTATAAAGTCTTTACTTAGGCGATCGATTGTTCTGCATATCTGAAAACAGACAAAAAGAAGAATGAATCTGAGACACTGAATGCTGCAGCTTCTCAAGGCTATAAAAGTGTTTTAGCGTATTTTGTTGCCTCTAAAACGTGGATTCTTTAATTCTCTGTAATGAACTACAGACGTGTTTCAATAGGCGGTGATGTCAATATGAGTGAGAGGATGCAAGTTTATCCATCACTATACCGAACTCACTCACTTTAACCTGTTGGTGGTCATAATGTTTTGGCTGTTTGTGTAACGAGGTCTGTTAATCACACAATAACAAACCTCTCCACCTATAAAAAACATTTTAGTTTGAAGTCATCAGCCAACACAACAGAAAAGGAAAATCCTGCAGGAGGGAAGTACTTTTGATTTTCACCTGGAAAAACCAGCAGATCCAGCTGCTGACTCACCTGGTTCTGCAGGTTGCTAAAAATACTCCTCGTCATCTGAAGCACCTTCATCCTCTAGGAGTAACCCTGTGGCTAATCCCTGGAGGCTAACGCAGTAACAGCTCTGATTTGTGGCTAGGCTAGCATTTTTTAAAGTGAACGTGAAGTATTTAAAGTATAGAAATTGTCAAAAGGGACAAGAAGTCGTACCATATCATATATATTGAATTATATCTAATATTTCATATTGTTTCCTGATATTTTTTAGAATCAGACTAAGCCATGATCAGAATGTTGCCACGGTCCATAAAAAGACTCTGCAGAGGAAGTTTTTTTATGCAAACTTTAATGTTGATGAGACTCTGATGGTTTTATTGTTCAGATCTTTGATTAGGTCACTTTTAACCTTTGGTCTGTTCTCTCTGTGCAAAACAGAAACAGTCATTTTAAATGTTAGTAAAATAAACTGATGTATTTATTCTTCTCCCTTCAGGACGGAGTTCCCTAAAGTCAGAACGTACAGATAGAAACGCTGCTCCTCCTTTTAACGTGATGTGTTTGGTCATAATGTCAATACTTTTTGACAGCACTCTGTATATTGTTCAGCTCTTTTACCGTTCAGAATCTGATGAACTTCGTTCGGTAAGTCGTCCATGTCCTCCAAGCTCTCCAACAGGTGGTGCGCCGTGGCTTCTCCTTGCCTCCTTTTGCTCTTCCACTTCAACAGCACCTTCAACTTCTGCATGTTTACGTCTTTCTCTGTTGCCTGGATCTCATCCACCTCCTGGGATTTCACCTCTAGGATGATGGCTACCTGCTTCCACTCCGCCCCGAGCTGCTTGGCCACTCGCAGTAGCTGCTTCTCCGTCATGTCCTCTCCGTGAATCGTCACTGGTTTCCCTCCATCTGAAGGAAACAGAAATACGACTTCAGTTCATTCATCTGGAAAGAGTTTGAAAATTCAACAAAGTTAGGCTAAATCTGTGGCTAAAAGATGAGTGAGGTCACCTGACTCGTCCTGCCATCGAGGCTTTTTATAGGCCGTTTCTTTTTCTGAGGGGCTGCTGCTCCTCTGTCTGCCTGCTGAACAAGATACATCAATGCAATGTGAGTCACCCTGCAGAGGCTGACACCAGAGAAAATTAGTTTCTGACTGAAGAAGAAGCAGCTTACAGATTGTTCTTTTCCTGGGCTCCTTCTTTGACGTATGATCCACACAGTCACCTGAAGAGGAAAAACATCAAAAGATGTCGTCATCAGCCCACGCTGCTGGTCAAACTAAAACCTCAGTCAACAGCTGATCTGAGTCAACATTTTAAAAAACATTTAAATTATGATGCTCCTCAGTCCAAAATATCCTCCTGAAACTCTGGTTTCTTTTTTCTCTAGTTCTGTTTATCTAAAACATCTGAGAGTGGAGAAAACGAGTAGACTAGAGGTAAGTTTTAACCTGCACTTTACCTAAAGAGGACCTAAACGTTACAGCTGGAAAACACAGAAAATAATTCCTCTGACCCCTGATGAATGTGATGATGATGAATCTTTGATTTGTTAGTATGTTGTCTCACACACTCCATCCTACAGCCGCCTCATTAGAAAATATCTCAGAACTCCTCTTCAATTCAGGAAGCTTTAGGTAATTAAAATGTTGATATATTTACATAAACAGGAGGCATAACCTGGGAAATAAAACTTGTCTGTAGCAGTCCTAGAACGTTCAGGTCTTAAATTTATTTATAAATGACTTTTACAGACTTGTGCTTATATTTTGTTATTTTTTCCTGTTTTTCTTAATGAAGACGATGATCTAGGGTTAAACTTAAAACAGTTCAGATCTGGGTTTCTGTAGAAAAGTTCTAAATATTGCAGATGGTTCTTTGAATGACCTCAGTTTGGAGAAACGGAGATACATTCTGACTGGATTGACAAGCTAACTGCTAGTCACAACTGGACCCTTTTCAACAGGGATTAACGCGACCCTGGAATTCATTCAAACATTGTTTTAGAAACTTTCACACCACCATCAGTTTTACATTACAAAGTTATTTACATGGAATTCTATGAGTTTTTTAAGGAAATTTGTAGCAGATCAAGCTAGGTTAGCTATCTGTAGCACTTCCTGTTTAGAGTGGAACATTTCTGCCACGATGGTGTAAACGTTTATAAAACAGTTTGCTTAAACAGATATAAAAATGTTTCAATAATAATAAATATAGTATAACAGTAATAATAAACATTTCTACCCAACTGCCTGTTTCTTTAAATACATTTGTGTTTTTTTTAGCTGTTAAAAGTTTAGAACTGTGTGCGTGCGTGCGTGCGTGCGTGCGTACCGTCTCTGATGGTGGCGGCCCAAACCGTCTCCTCAGTGTTTATCTCTATTAGAGATAACTTAAAAGGAGGCGGCTGCTCAAAGAACGCTTCAAAGTAGCCTTTCATCTTGGTCACCGCCAGGGTGAATTTCAAATCCTGCATTGAGACAAAATAAATAAAAACATAAACGATGGTGGTAATTATTTTATTTCATCGGTTGCACCAGGGAGTTTGAACATTTTTTCCTGAACGCTACCTGATGAGAATGACTCATGCATATGCAAAGAGACACACCTGAGGTTTGATCTCTCCCTCCGGCTCGCTCAGGAGACGATACGTCCCCTGGTCCAGTTTGCACGTGGGAGGCTTATCGATCTTCATGTAACGATTCTTGTAGCTCCGCACTTGTTGGACTATATCCTGATTTACAACCACACAGAGCAGGAAGACGAGAGCAGGTCAGCTTCTTGGCAACAACAGCTATGACACAAGGACATGGCCGCACTGAAGGCGTCAATGACAGAAAGGTAACTCAGCTGAGCACGAAATCATCATGAGTCAGGGCACTAGATCACACGGAAACTCTAATTATTACAGAAGGAGACAAAACTATTCATCAGCTGGATCCTTCCAAACCCACACGCTCATGCAACCACAACCACACTTCCTGAGTGAGTTCAGACTGGGGCTGTTCTCAGAACCTCCAGCCCCGTTACAGCTCAGCGTTACCACAGAGCAGGTTGTGTGAGGCCAGTGAAACCAGTCATCACTGCACCACACAGGCCTAGAAATCTGCTCTGTGAAGCCCAACGGCGTCAAAGACAACGAAGCTCCAAAACGGAGCAAAAGTGAAAGTCACACGTCATTTGAAAGGTGAGGTATTTTGCTGGACTTTCATCCAGTGAACATCTGATGACACTCTCATATGATATGTGGGATGTTTAAACGCACTGCTGGTGTAAGGACGGTATTTTACCTGCTTTGGTTTTTATTCAGTGGGAAAAAAGCCTTTTCCAATTACAGGAAAAACACCATAATCACAATGATTTAACAATTGTTCTCCGAGTTTAGAAACTATCCAGAGTTCACATTTTAAGACTGCAGCACTGATTTACATCAACAGGGGGCAGAGTTGAGCTGTTTGGGGGTGATTTAAACTTACAAGAGACAAAAATGACTTTTATTTTTACTTTTACAATAAAAACACCAACATGTTTTTAATGCTGTATAAAATTTTGATGCTGTATGCAATACAGGAATATTTTTATACTTGATCAGTCAGTTACATGAAGTAAACCCTGACAGACAGACTGACGTGGTATTGTAGCAGAAAAGCCTGGATGTCCAGGCAGGAAATAAAAGTACATAAAAATATTTGTTTGCCTCATGTTTGTTTATTTTCTTTTCAAAAACACTGATGAAAAACTATCAGAATGCTGCAGAGTGTTTTGCCCTCATTCTGCCATCTTTACTTGCACTGACTTTTAAAAATAACTCCCCGAAACACGTGTGAGTCTAAGGGTCAGAAGCGTGCGTCATTAGGATAAAATGAACATACATGTTCAGCAGAATGTGACAAAATGATTTTAACAGTGTAATTTTTCTGGAGTTTGGACCTAAAACTGAAATATAAACGGTTTTAATCTCACAGCCCTACTTTAAGACAAAAAGCACATTTAAAATAAAAGTGTGTATTTCGACAAAACTTTATGAAAACTGATATTGAGTTTTGGAGGTGGGTGGAAAATGAACCAGATTGTTTTTTTAGTCAGTAACAGACTAAAGGAGCTTCCACTAATCAGGTGCAGCAGATGTAAAAGGAAAAAAAAGGATCCTGAAACTAAAAACTGTTTGGAAAAAATCTGGCCTAGTTTCCAGGATGTCTTTGTTCTAAAGCTGAAGGTGAAGACCGCTGATGGGACAAATCACACTGCTGTGAAGTGAAACTTCTGCATGTTGTTGATGTTTGAGTTACATTCCTGGGAGAGGTGTGTTTACTCCCGCTCACCTTGATGTCTGAGGCGCTGTTGGTGGCCATGTAGATGTGGAAGCTGTAGTTGTCGGCGTCGCTGCTCAGCTGCTTGTAGACCAGAACCACCCCGTGGTGCTCCACGGCGTGGGTCGTCTGAATGATGGGGCCTACGGGTGACAGGGAGGTGACGTTCCACTTAACGTGGCTCCCAGAGTGGTCTGCTGTCGGCTCAATGAGCGGACTGTTGTCCTTTATGTGCAGGACGCTGAACGTCATGTCATCTTCTGGATCTTTGTGAAGACAAACAAATCAATAAAGTTTCCGGACCGTTTTCAACACGTTCGGTTTTTTTAAAGTCCAAACAGCTCCAAGGTTCTTACGAGCTAAACAGATGGAGTGAGGGAACTGGATGGACTTGAGGGCAGACGGGTCCTTGTTGACCGTTTCTACGTTGAAGATGGGTCCAGCACATCTCCACGAGTTGTGCAGGAACGCGCCGAACTTGGACCAAGATAAAATCGAGTAACGCACAAGAACCCGCTCGCTCGCTTCAAAAACCAGGCCGGTGACGGAACACTCGTAGGTGCCTTCTCCTTCCAGCTGCAGCCTAAAACACACACACACACACACACACACACACACTGAGTGATGCTGCTCACTCTTTCAGATTTGCAGAAACACAAGGTCTCACTTACTGGAATCGTCCCTTTGACATCCTCCGAGGGGTGATGACCTCGCTGCCATGAGTCTGCAAAAACACACACAGCTCATTTCTTCACACAAATATCAGAAACAACATGTAAAAGAACAAAGGAACCACAACTAAACCAAAAGACAGAACCTGAAATAACACAACACGAGGCAGATAAAAGGTTTAAAGTCACCACGGCTGGTTTCTGATCTCACCTGCAGGATAGCTTTGCATTTCTCACAGCAAACCTTGAATTTGTCATCTGTCAGGATTAAAGATCATTTAAATATTAACGGTCCAGCGCCTCCAACACATGAGCACATGAGTTAAGATCTGCTCACCTCTCCCATTTAAAGCTGCTGCTTCGGGTTCAGCAGCTGGTCCTGGAGGGAAAGAAAACACAGATCCATGATTCAGACTAGCTGTCTGCATGCTAACAACTAACTGACCTGCAGGTTAAACAAACATCGAGCTTTGTTGAGGGTCTTACTGTTTTTAGATTCTTCTGACTCTTTGTTGTCTGTAAAGAAAGAAAAAAGATAAAAATGTTAATAAACCCAACAATAATCAGGCACATAACTGAGTTTGAGTTCAATAAAAGATGCTAATCTTACCTTCATCTCCTGCAACATCAGCACCAGCTGGAAAAAGATGAAACATGAGAAAAAGATGACAGAAGTAAAGAGTTAGGCCTATTAATTAGTATTAAATTATTAGATTAACTTCTTATTTGCACAGTCAATCATTTTTGTGTATTTGTGCATGAATACTTCATATGTGTGCATTTCCAAACGCAGAAGCTAGAATGTACCGTAATTCCAAAAGCTTCAACTCAAGATGTGACATTACTGGGATGATGCGTTCAGGTTCTCAGTCAGTTAGATTTTTTTATTGCAAAGTTTAAAATATTTCTTTTAACAACAGACTGGGAAAAGTGCCAGAAGCTGCTTAGAGTCACATGAAAATTAGAAGAGGGAAAACGGCAAAGTCTGGTTTGATCAAAAGGTCAAAAACTATCTCAGCGTCACCGAAGCTCTGAACCTAATCTCACGCGTTCCTACGACAATGGAAAAGTCCCAGAAGCTGTTGAGAGGTCATCTTAACTGTTTTTGTTTTGTTTTAAACATTTAACACGTTGATGAGTCATCTCCAGAGTTGCTGTTGAATATTTATATCTTCAGCTCTGCACAAAGCCATGGAGTTCCTGTCTTGATTTTTATTTATTCAAAGTAAAACTAAGATTTGTTCGCTTTAAATTTAATATCAGCAATCAGTAGTTTACACTCACTGTTATGATGTTTTGGTTTTTTTAATCTTTGACTTGAATCTTTTTTGTCATTCAGGCTCAAATATACAGAAGTTCACCTGAATCTGTTAAGAAGTGAATGTCTGTTAACTTAACGAGGCTAACCAACTCCTCGTTAGTGATCATGATTGGCAGCAGCTGGTGATTTCTTCAGATCTGACATCACGGTGGACTGGGAGGATGAAGAAAGAAGAGACACCTTCAAACTCAACTGAAAGCTGCAGTTTTTCACATGGACAAGCCAGGCGTCTTCTGGAGAAAAGCTTTAGACTCAGAAGAGACATAATCGAGATATTTTGGCCACATTGAAGAGGTTTGTACGAGTCAAGATGAGCCTTTCAAACCTAAGAACTTCATTCCTACTGCCAAGCATGGTGGTTCAAATTCATCAGCTAAATAGGTAAAACTTGATTGGATCAGAGCTGGTTTCTGATTGGCTAAATCAGACCAACATTAAGTCTCTGGAATAGATTTATTTAAGTACCAACCTGAATCATACGAAATATTTGTGGATGTAGATTAAAAGCTAAGTCTGTTTAACTTCTAACCAAAACTAAAGTTTGAAGTTCGTCTCTCACCTGACTCTTCCTCCTCTTCATCCTCCTCTTCCTCCTCTGAGCTGTCATCGGTCGATGTTCCGGCGTTCTCTGCTTAATAAACCACGATGAAAGGGTAGTGAAGGCTGAGGTCAAAGGTTGAGGTTGGAAGGGTTAAACCTGCAAACTGATGTGATGTTTGTTCTCACCTGAGCTGCTGCTGTCGCTTTCTGACAGGTTACCTGTAAATAAACAGAAACAGAGTCGCCATCATCACAGTTCGTCCTGCAGAAAGTGATGCAATCATGTCAGAATGTGCAAAAAATGTCAAAATGTAGCTTATTACTTCCTACAGGTGGTGTGTGATTTGGCCATTATAGAGACAACAATAAATTTAAAAGTTTCCCAACATCCTCAGCTCAGTTTTTTTTTTAGTTTATTACTCAGAAAAGGAAAAGTGTTGACGCTTGAGCATAACTTTGCAAAAGAGATACATAGAGTGTGAAGTAAGCTTCTTCCTCTTTACTTTCTCATGCATCAAAGTCTTTATAAAGCAGAGAAAACCTCAATTGTTAAACTCGTCATCCCAGTCCACGCTGTGACTGTTTCCTTACATAAGAGCAGTAATGGGAACTTGGTGCAGCCCCACTGAGGCCTTTTTTTTTACTTTACTTCAGCGTCTTTTTAAAAGAACATCTTCAACTGTATTAGTCACCAAAAAGCCCTATGCATGGGTGAGTTACCCCGCCACTTCACAGTGGTTGAGCCGTGAGAAGGCGCCTGCAGAAAGTGCAGAGCATTAGGAATCTGGTGTTTTTATTGATGGGTCCAGAGGAGTCGCAGCAGCAGCAGTGAGAGTCCGTGGACCGGGCCGTCTGGCCGAGCGCCTGCTCTCCTTAATGGATGGAGCCCATCTCGTTTCGGCCCACAGAGTTTTATCTTAGACTAACAAGCAGATGCTGCCACCGCCGCTCCACTCGCAGCACCATCCTCATCCATCTCTCTCCTCCACGCCGCTGCCTGCGTCACCTCTCTGTGCACTCACTCCCTTCCTCTCCTTGTCCTCATTTGCCTCCTCTGCCTCTCTTCCTGTGCTCTTTCCACCAGCTCCCAGCTGAGCCAACGGGCATCGCTCGTCTTCCCCCTGAAATAGCTGCCTCTTTATCAGACTGATGAACGAGACACACTGAAAGATACACACATGCATGTGAAACCACACAGGGCTGGGAAATGCTTTAGATCTAAGGAGAGTGGTGGGTGTTTGCTGCCATCTGCTGGTCTAAAATCAAAGTACAGTTAATATAAAACCAGGCTCATTTCTGTGCATCATATGTAAACAGTTTGGGTTTCATTTATCCACCCATCCATCTTCTGTAGCTTGTCCAGTCATGGGGCAACAGCTCAAGCAGAGATCATCAGACCTCCATCCAGAGGTTCTGAGCCCAGCTGTGAGATAGAACCTCTTCAGCAGGTATAGGAGAAATGACTGGATCTCAAGTACTTTCTAGAAGCAGGTGCCAAACTGAGTAATTAAGGAAAATCAGATCTCGGTCAGAAACCAACAAGTTGATCGTCACTATGGCTGAGATCCACACACAGCTGAAATATGGAATCCAAGAAAATTAGCACGCCAGCCACTGGTGCACAACACGCTATGGTTTGGGGATCAAACAGAAGCCATAAAAACACAAAAAAATCCACAAAATTATAGAAAATCCTGAGTGACAAACATATTGTGCACCAAGTCAATAAGTAAACAGAGTATCATAAAGTTAAATCATGGATCCAGATGCACAGACGATGTATATGCAAACAAAAAAATAATAATAAACCAACATATACCTTCCTATATAAACAGGTGTTTAAAGGAGAAATGTTCACTGAGACTGAGTGCACCACTTGTTTTAAACTAGATGAGGAACGATGTGGGTTTTTTAAAAGCTCTTTAGAAATCAGAACAGCTGATGGCCGATATGCAGATTTCTTTGTTTTTTGCTTGTTTTTTCCATCTGACTAAAGTATAACCTAATTGTCTGAATGGACATTTATTAAACTGGAGAACTTGGGACAAAAAAAACCTGAACTGTGAGCTGCACTGAGCAGCTGTTAAGAGCTGCTGCATCCTCTTTGTCCTGCTGACAATTGGCCAAATATACAGAGGCGTGACTCATAACTATTTGAACAGTGTCGTATATTGGCCAGTTAATCTGTCTACCTCCGTTTCAGAGCAAGCAAGCATGCACAATTCAAACAATTTATGTCTATAAGGATGGAAAAAGACAGAAAAAGGAGACATTAAAAATAAACAACCGAATATGATAAAAAGGAAATAAACTGGTAGCTTCTCTACCGATGCACGATTTGCTTCTTATTTATGATCCAACTATTAGAATTTTGTTTATCTTTGCAGGGCTTTTTGTTGTGAACTTTAAAATCAGAATGTTGGTTTTCTTAAACATTTATGAACTTTCAAAATAAAAGTGTGCAAAACCTGTAAAAAATTTATAGCTGCCAAATGTGGCGGATCTGAATGATACATTGTTTAATTTATTATCTAACAAGTTTCATTTTTAATAAATCACATTATTTTTTTAATGGTGACTTTGCTGAGATCTGCTTTTAAGCTAAACAAAAATTAAACCACATCACTAAAAACGAAAGTTATTGTTTTAATCTGTGGATTTGTATTATCTCTTTACTTTTTATCCTTGCTTTTATGATCATATTTTATTGCTATTTTATAGTTCTGATACTGATTGTTTGTTTTTATTGCTTTTATTGTTGCTGTACAGTACTTTGGTGCAGCTCTGTTGTTTTTCAAGTGTTTTATAAATACATTGACATGCATGACACTGCAAAAACCTTAAAGCCTTTTCATGCAAATGATATGGAAAGTTTCAAAGCCAGAAAGTGAGAAGAGAGACGAGCATCATGACAGAGGAGCAAGGGAGGAAGTTACAGGGTGAGGGAGCATAACGTAACTCTGACAAAGTGAAATCAGACAGACGTAAAGACGGAGAGGAGTCTACCTTTGTTTTCCAGTGCAGGGATGTCTCCATCTCTGGAACGACAGGATGCAGAATGAGTTCATCATGCTCAGGAAATCTTTTTTAAAATTAGGTTAATTTCACAATTTTAAAAGGTGAAAACAATAACGCTTATTATTGTGCAGCTGCAGGATCTTGTAGTAAACGCACTTCTGCTTTTTAAACAGGAACATGTGCTGTCAAGTGAGATAGAAAAACAGGAAATGTGAGCGTGTGAGTGGCACGCATCACTGGCATTCTGTGGAACCATTAACACACACTCCCACTCACAATATCAAATAATAAAAAAGAAAACAGAAGAACATGCTACACGGATGATCCGAGTAATGCACTAATAAGTAATAATTCATGCATGTTGTGTCGGTGAGGAAGACTAGAATAGCCTAGATGCATTCTGAGCAAGACGCAACACGCCTGAGATTAACGAGGGGGAAACACAGAGAGCACACACCACACCAGATGAACAAGTTCAACACCAACATGCGTGGAAAACTGGGTCACCTGTTTCCTGTTTTCATTCCCTGGGTGTAAATTGTTGGAACCAAATGAAGCCAAAAGCTGAACTAGGAAATGTGGATTTTTAAAGATCGTGTTATTTAATCTGGAACATCCAGATAAAGCGCTGCTGTGGTTTCTTTTGTTTTCATGCAGCTGTACAAGAAGAGTCTCTCTCTTCCTCAAGGTCAGCCAAGGGAGGCACAGCTGGGTGGGGTGGGCTGGTAGCCATGGTAACTAACTTTTCCTGCAAGCAAACCTGATATTTTTTTGTAATGGGTAGACAAAATCTATAAATGATTTCTCAAACTAAAGAAGCTGAACTGTCATCATTCCATATTCTGGACTGAATCAAAATGATCCGTGTCTTGGATTCATTCAGGTTGTTGTTGGTTGACATACGGCTTTGTTTTCTGTTAACTTGTTAGAAAAAATCTGGAAAACAGGATCAGATCAACTAAATGTCATCGTTCAAACAGGGACCAAATGTAGAGCATGTGTCTGATCAGGACCGCAGTAACGTGGCTTTGTGGGAACGGTAATTACAACGTCTTGCAAAAGAAAGTTGAGCATTGAGGATGTCTCCTGGATGTTTTCAGGCAAATGATTAACTCCCTGCTGGAGTTCTCAGACTTTCTCTGCTGTCGCTTGTTTCGTTCTTTCTCTAAGAAGTTATCTGCAGACTGATAAAGGCCACAAACATTTTCACACTTCTCTCAACTTCTCATAAACGCTCAGACTGCAGAGAGGAGACGTCTGTGTGTAGATAAACTACCGTCCGTTAGGCTACAGCCATAAAACGATAAAAAGATAAAAATAAAACCTTGACTTATTCATTTGACCTCCTTTCACTTTCATGTTCGGTATTTGTCCCCTCACTGGTTTCTTCTGTCATTTTTTCTTTGTTATTAAACTTAAATGTTTCTGATCAGCAAACAAATTTCATTTTTAGAAATTGAAGAGCCTGTTTAAGGTCAAAGGTCATAATTTCTCCTTCAGGATTTTCTGGTAGACCAGACCATCATCCAGGTCCTGAAGCAGCACAGCAGCCCCAGACCACCATGTCTGACTGTTAGTATAACGAGGCATTCACCTTCCAGAAAGTTACACTAGTTGACAGAATATTTTCTAAAAATTCTAGAAGATCATCAAGATGTTTTTTGTGAGACAGGTCTTTGTGTTCTCTTGGTTCAGTCGAGGATTTCTCCTCCCATGGAGGACTTTTAGTTTTTGCACCCATCTCTCTCTTTAATGTTGAATCATGACCTCTGACCTTGACTTTGACCAAGTGAGGCCTGCAGGCTTTAGATGCATCCCTTCTCCAACACACCTGAATCAAATGCAAATCGTGTTAGGCCTCTGCAGAGCTGAGTGAGCTGCTGATGAGGGAATTTAGCCATTTCCTTCAGGTGTGTTTGAACAGAGATGCATTAAAGTTCCAGGAGGGTATCTCTTAAGGACTGGACTTGGGCACTCCTGCTTTATTTGTTGTTCTGGGTTCTTTTTTCTTGAATTTCTTTAGAACAGGTAATGATATGTTGCTTTTTGAGATCGTTTAGCCTACTCATGTTGTCAGACAGGCTCTTTTGAAGTGATCTCAAGGGGAACAGTTACTTTTTTACACAGGACCTGTGTGAAATCTGTAAGAGGGCAACTACTTTCTTACAACACTTCCTCTAAGTCCATCTAAATATTGCTCTGCTTCTGCTTTGAGCACGTTTTTAATGTATAGTCTATTTCAATAAGTTGTTCTTCAAGTTAGTTCACAAGTTGATGTAATAAAGGTTTGTACAGGTCCTTCTCAAAAAATTAGCATATTGTGATAAAGTTCATTATTTTCTGTAATGTACTGATAAACATTAGACTTTCATATATTTTAGATTCATTACACACAACTGAAGTAGTTCAAGCCCTTTTATTGTTTTAATAATGATTTTGGTATACAGCTCATGAAAACCCAAAATTCATATCTCAAAAAATTTGCATATCATGAAAAGCTCCTCTAAACGAGCTCTGAACCTAATCATCTGAATCAACTAATTAACTCAAAACACCTGCTAAGATTCCTGAGACTTTTAAAAACTCCCAGCCAGGTTCATTACTCAAAACCGCAATCATGGGTAAGACTGCCGACCTGACTGCTGTCCAGAAGGACATCATTGACACCCTCAAGCAAGAGGGTAAGACACAGAAAGAAATGTCTGAACGAATAGGCTGTTCCCAGAGTGCTGTATCAAGGCACCTCAGTGGGAAGTCTGTGGGAAGGAAAAAGTGTGTCAGAAAACGCTGCACAACGAGAAGAGGTGACCGGACCCTGAGGAAGATTGTGGAGAAGGACCGATTCCAGACCTTGGGGGACCTGAGGAAGCAGTGGACTGAGTCTGGAGTAGAAACTTCCAGAGCCACCGTGCACAGGCGTGTGCAGGAAATGGGCTACAGGTGCCGCATTCCCCAGGTCAAGACACTTTTGAACCAGAAACAGCGGCAGAAGCGGCGGACCTGGGCTACAGAGAAGCAGCACTGGACTGTTGCTCAGTGGTCCAAAGTACTTTTTTCAGATGAAAGCAAATTTTGCATGTCATTTAGAAATCAAGGTGCCAGAGTCTGGAGGAAGACTGGGGAGAGGGAAATGTCAAACTGCCTGAAGTCCAGTGTCAAGTACCCACAGTCAGTGATGGTCTGGGGCGCCATGTCAGCTGCTGGTGTTGGTCCACTGTGTTTTATCAAGGGCAGGGTCAATGCAGCTACAGTAGCTATCAGGAGATTTTGGAGCACTTCATGCTTCCATCTGCTGAAAAGCTTTATGGAGATGAAGATTTCATTTTTCAGCACGACCTGGCTCCTGCTCACAGCGCCAACACCACTGGTAAATGGTTTACTGACCATGGTATTACTGTGGTACTCTCCTGACCTGAACCCCATAGAGAATCTGTGGGATATTGTGAAGAGAAAGTTGAGAGACGCAAGACCCAACACTCTGGATGAGCTTAAGGCCGCTATCGAAGCATCCTGGTCCTCCATAACACCTCAGCAGTGCCACAGGCTGATCGCCTCCATGCCACACCGCACTGAAGCAGTCATTTCTGCGAAAGGATTCCCCACCAAGTATTGAGTGCATAACTGAACATCATTATTTGAAGGTTGACTTTTTTGTATTAAAAACACTTTTCTTTTATTGGTCGGATGAAATATGCTAATTTTTTAGATAGGAATTTTGGGTTTTCATGAGCTGTATGCCAAAATCATCAATATTAAAACAATAAAAGGGCTTGAACTACTTCAGTTGTGTGTAATGAATCTAAAATATATGAAAGTCTAATGTTTATCAGTACATTACAGAAAATAATGAACTTTATTACAATATGCTAATGTTTGAGAAGGACCTGTATTTGTTGATCTGGGGACTTTTCCAGGTAGGTCATCACAACCTGAGCGAGGTATCAGGTACATCTCTGAGGAGAGTGACTCATCAGTGTCACTTTACCATCTGGTTCAACAATAGAGAGGGAAGTGACCTGATCAGTTAGTTTAACTAATAAAATGATTTAAAAGATTACAAACGTATCAGATCTGTGAAGTTTTATATGATAATAAACAATAATGACACAATGTGAGATTCTGACAACTTTCTGTGTGAACAGCATGACGCATTATTGTGAGTGAGTCACACTAACAACACAAAGGCGTGCAGCTGTAATACACCAACAAAAACATCAAGGTTGAATTCATTTGGCTTCAGTTTTTAACAACAAGGAAGCTCTACGAGTTGATGCGCCTTTTGCCGTCTTCAATGCACAAAGAGACGAGCACAAACTCGACAAAAACAACCAGATGCATCACTTCCTGTGTGGATAGAGCCGCATCCACGCTGCTGCACAAAGGTGGTAAAGAGGAGAAAATCAAACTCACCCGTCCTCCAGATGGTGAGCCGCCCCGCAGCTCGCCATCTCCGCCACCATCCTCTGCCTGCAACCGATCCCCGTTAAAGCGGCACTTTCTCTTCTGACGCAGCGGCTGCGCGTAAAAAACCACCTGAGCGACAACAAGCGGTTAGCGGCGTCCGGTTTAAAGGCGCTGAACGAACGATCCGCGGCGGCGATGGTCATCAAAGCCCTCGTGGCTGAACAACTTCTTCATATCACATGTTCCATTTTAATCAAATATCATTGTTTTTATTAAAACGTTTGAAAATCGGCCTTAAATACGCGATCAGAGGCACCAAATCCAGAGATGCGTTCAGGAGCCTGTTTTGTTACAGTAACGATCAGTATTGTTTCCTTTCACAGACTCTAAAGATAAAACGCAGATCTCAACATCATGTGAACAGCAACGCTGCGCAGTAATGCCGCGGAGCGATGCGGTAACGATCAGCGGTGATGCGCCGTTTTGGCGCAGCAGTCAGAAGAAACCACGTGTGGGCGGGGCGAAGCGCTTCCCGCCTTCTGTAGATTGTTTGTGTTTGTAAAGTCATAATTTTACAGCTTCCTTAGTTTAAAGTATCAGAGTAAATCTGACTGAAGAGATGGCCGCTGCGCCACGTTCAGGGTTACAGGACGGGAAACAGCTGCAGGATGAAAGAAAACCAGTTCGATTTGATCCTCTGCGCCCAGTAAAACGTCCTGTTGTTAATATCATGCATCCAGTAGATGTCTGTCCTATAAATTATTACAGCGAAGAAAAAAACAACAGGATGAACTGAAAGGTGCAAGTAAAAGAGCAAGTATGGCAAGTCGATGTGTCATATAGTTACAAAAATAATTAAAAACATATTTCAGGAAGTTGGAGATGCAAAATTGCAAGAATGTGCGAAACAAAATAAAAACTCACAGTTGGAATCACACTGACTTTTGCATTGTTTTATGTATGACCTAGTCACATTGGGCATATGGTAAAATTATGAACAATCTGACACTTAATTGGTCACAATTTAGTAACAAAGTTTCTTAATTATGTCTCATTTAGTTCACAACTTCTTCATTTCTTCAATTCCTCGCCTCACTGTCTTCTGCTTATCTTGGTCTGGGTTGTAGGGGCAGCCTCTCCAGTAGGGAATCCCAGACCGTCCTCTTCCCAGCCACCTCCACCTGCTCATCCAGAGACTCTGAGGTGTTCTCAGGCCCCAGTGTGTCCTAGGTTGACCCTGGAGGCTCCAGCCAGCAGGACATGACAGGAGTTTTAAGCTCAACTTCTCATAAAGTTGTCCCACATTTTACACTATTTCTGACTCACAAAAAAATAAACTGAGAAGGCTGCCCTTGATAACTAAAAATGAAGAAGTCTATTGTTTGATATGCTAACTCCATACACAAAGGCCACAGCTGGGATTCGAACCTGCGATCTTCTTGCTGCGAGGCAACAGTGCTAACAGACAGGTATAGCGTTCTAACACATCGGTAGGACAATTTTGAACAAGAGTTGCTTTAAATAACTGAATATTAGCTGCTAACGTGTTGTTGATCTGCAGCAGTGTCTCTTTCCATCTGACTGGCCATGCTCCAGTTAGAGGACAACTTCCTGTTTCTAGACACAAGCTTTGAGTGATGTCATCAGATAGTGTGGTCCTCACTGCAGATACAGTAAATAACTGATATTACACCCCTTCTAAATGACATAAATATCCTTTAAATGATTGATGTGTTTTTCACACTTTACCATGACGTTTTGAACATCTTGCAAATAAATTTTATGATTATGATTTAAATGTTACATATTTTCATTTGAATTATATTCAGCAGTGCTGATATTTAAAAAAAAGTAAAAGAAAAAGTTATTTGATTAAATATTAAAAGGGCTTGCCATAAACTCAGGTCTCATGGTGCACTAGAAGCGGGAAACTGCAGATTGCAGTACCAGGATCTACCACCAGAGGTCCCACCAGACAACACACAAAGCCCATCTGTGTTTGAACGGTCATCCAACAGGATGCATTCAAAAACTGAACTCATGTAAATAATTAAACAGCGTTTTTACAGGTGCGTCAAATCCTTGAAAATGCTTGAATTTCAGCGTGAGATTTTCAAGGTTTTGAAAGTTTTTTTCGTTTTTAAAATAAAATGCTTGACACTATGCAACAAAACGACAGCTGGTGATTGGACCTGACCAATATTTACCAGAATCAGCATGATAAACACGACTCGGATGGTTGAGTGTGTTAGCTCTTATGTCCCATGTCAGTGAACGCACCATCACCAAGCAGCAATAAAAATGTGACATTTAAATATACAATAATTATTTTATGGTTGTTGTTGTTGTTGTTGTTTTTTCTTTGGGGGGGGGGGTAATATTTATATTTAATTAGGATCAATCGGAAGGTGCAAGATTGGAATCAGCAGGTCAGAGTGGCTCAATAATCAGTTGTGTGTGTGTGTGTGTGTGTGTGTGTGTGTGTGTGTGTGTGTGTGTGTGTGTGTGTGTGTGTGTGTGTGTGTCGGCCCTCACAACCAGAATCGGTGCATCAATATTTAAAAAAGTAAATATATATAATAATATTTACTTTCATGAAACCAGGAAGTGAAATGATTGTTTTGAGTTTATATGTTCTGTTCATTAAATTAAGCATTTACAAATACATTTGTAGCATATTATAGTTATGTCTGTCTCTGGCTGGTCTTTGGTTACATAAAACAATAAGAACACAATACAAGATTTAAAATACAAACACAAAACGGATAAAAGCATAAAGACATAAAATGTGTAAATCATCTCTTCTTGAAAGTGCTTGAATTTGCTTTTGGAAAAGGTCTAAGAACCCTGATAAAAGAACTGATCTTTAACTACAAGGTTAAAGAAATGTCAAAGGAATCAAAGATGAATGGTGTTCATCCACCATGTGAGCTGCCTGCCTGTGAAAGCAAAGTAAAGCAGGGGGGCAGAGCTGGCTGCGTGCCGGATGACCACTGGCTCCAAGTCATCAAAGGCTTTTTTCTTAACGAGCATCAACTCACTGATCTCTTCCCTCTGTCCTCCCTTTGGACACTCATCCAACTTGACAAATCTTCATGCAGCAGCAGGGAGAAGGGGAGAGAAACCAGAGACCAACAGAGACGTTATCCAAGTCTCAGAGTCTAAAGGGAGAGATCGGCTCCTCTGAGGAGAAAGAGACAGCAAACATCAGACTCAGTGGTGAAAACGATATCCGTGATGGCTCAGGGATCCAGAGGAGAGGAAACAGAAGCACTGGGAAAGAGGAGGAAGGGGAAAAAGAGAGGAAGATTAGAGAAATATAGGGAGAAATTTTTAAATGAAACAATTTGAGTAAGGAAAAATGTTACGTTTGATTCAACAAAATCTGTAATAAAACATGATTTAAACACAGTGATTTCCCTCTGAACTCTTTTAGCTTTGCTTCATAATTTACTCATTGCATCATCAGTGTAGAAACACAAATACTGGACAAAATCAGCAAAATGCTTGAACCTCCCAAATGTTCATCCTGAGGAGTACACAAGGGACAATAAAGATGTAAGAATACATTTTTTTCCATATTAATTCTTTAAAATAAACGTAGATCTTGTGGTGGATGAAACCTATTTTTACACTGAGACTGAAGCTGATGTACAGACTGACCTGGAGGTGGTGCCACACAGTCAAACTATCACCTGAAACGTCTAATTCAGGGGTGCCCAAACTGTTTCCCTCAGAGGGCCAAAATGAAAATCTGTCAGAGAGCCGCGGGCCGAATGTAGTATTTATGCAAAGTACAAATAATAATGATGAAGTATAGAACACTACTTTTATTCATTTTGCAGTTATTTAACCATCCTTTCTGTTTAAAGAGCATTAATCAAAATATAGCATATAAGTCACATATAGGCATTTAGAACAAACTGTCTTTGTTATTTGTAATCATATGTAGTGCTAGCAGCTCCCTGGTCTTTTTCTTTCGGGCATCACCTCTGCATTGTGATAATCCTGCGTGCTTTGTCTCATAGTGATGACGAATATTATACTCCTTGAGTACAGAAACGGACTGGTTACAAATAAGGCAGACCGCTTTACCATTGATATCTGTAAAAAAAAGTTTTCCTTCCAGCATTTTTTTAAATGCCTTTTGTCTGTGTGCCACTGACGACGACGCTCCATGTTAATAATAGCTGCTTAGGCTAGCAGCTTAGGGTTACCTGCGAACTTGGAGCAAGTTTGATACAGTCTGGTCCAGCAGCAAAAGCTCATGGGATATTACGATCATTGACAAAATATAACTATTTGTGGTTTTATAAAGTGTGCAAAAGTACATGTGTGCATAAATCTACTCTAAATGTCCCTTGTAGTTGTATTTCAATTTTGATTTTAAATTGTGACATTTCTAAAACTTTGTTGGCACCATGAGTGAGGGCTATATGCAGCCCAATAAAGAGTCATTGGGCCCGTTCACACAATGCTGAATTGGCTGAGGAAAACAGTGGGTTTCTGGATTACTGGTCAATGTTCACCCAGCATCCAGGGTACCCCACAGAGGGCCAGGAGGGCCAAATTAAATAATTGGCAGGCCAACTTTGGCCCGCGGGCCCCACTTTGGGCACCCCTGGTCTAATTTATCCATCCATCCATCCATTTTCTGTAGCTGCTTAATCCTCCACAGAGGGTCGCGTGAGAGCCGGTGCCTATCTCCAGCGGTCAGGGGGTGAGAGGCGGGGGACACCCTGGACAGGTCGCCAGTCCATCGCAGGGCCACACAGAGACGAACGAGACAAACAACCACACACCCACTCACACCTAAGGACAATTTACCAGCCCAATTAGCCCGACAGTCATGTCTTTGGACTGTGGGAGGAAACTGGAGTACCTGGAGGAAACCCACGCACGCACGGGGAGAACATGCAAACTCCACGCAGAGAGGCCGCAGAGCCGGGACGCGAACCCACGACCTCCTTGCTGCGAGGCAACAGTGCTAACCAACTGCGCCACCATGCAGCCACCGTCTAATTTATCAGCTGGGAATTTTTAACCCTCCAAAAAATAACATTTGCATTTAAAACCAGTGCAGTAATCAGTACAAGAACGAGGAAGCTGATGTAGGTTCTTACTCATTCAATACCAATCATCAGGGCATTATATCTGTCTGATGCTAGGTTAGAGAAGTCTGGAGTAAAACAGCTTCTACCATCTTACTGTGACCTCATTAGTATATCACATTGTTCTGGAGAGTCTCTGGTCCACTTTTCTTTCCAGCGTAGTTTCAGTTCATTCTGGGCATTTGTTTAGCTCTCCTAAGGTCCCACCACAGCAGTTAAAGCAGGCTCAGGTCTGCACTTCAGGCCATTGCAACACTTTGAGTCTCTTTCAGCCCTTCTGTTGGAGATTTGTTGCTGTACTTTGGATCTTTGTCCTGTTTGCATGACCCAGTTTGCGTCAATCTTCAGTTTTTGGATGAAGGACCTCACACTTGACTCCAGATTACTTTGGCATCCAGAGGATTTTATGGCCGGCTTAATGACCACAAGTGGACTGCAAAACCAGCTAAAATCATCATCTTTCCATCACAGAGCTTCAGGTGTTTGTGCTGTTTTGTAGTTTGCAATGCCAAATTCTCAAGAAACAAGAAGTTTTTATTTGACAAACTGTCTGAAATTGTATTGTCATTATTTTTCTTATTTCACTTAATGTCTTAAACCTGTGATTCAGCAACAACTCAGTGAACTAAATGCATTCTATTAGTAGAACCTGCCTGCTATTTGGACTCTGTATGGCTACAGGGGTCTGCTTCATTTTTCACAAGTTTTTATTAAACAATTCTTAACAGAAATCTTGAAACACTTATTAGAAAACATCAGAACTCCTGTCCTTTGTAGTTCAGCTATACAGAGTTTGATTGTGTGTGCGCACATGTGAGTATTATGACAGTGCTTTTTTTTTATGCATCAGCCAGTTTCTTTGGAAACCATGATGTCAGACGCCCCAGAGGGTTAAGAATCATTATCCAACAACACACACCACATAAAGGTGAAGATATATTAGCGAAGAAACAAACCTACGCTGGTGTTTAAATCTTCCACTTTTAGTATTCACTCATACAAGTGCACACAATGTTCCCTCTTAGTCAGCTAGATGAGGATTTTGCCAGAAGTTAAACGATCCACAGAAACAAAGCCATGCACAAGAAACAGGTAGAAAGAGCAACAGCCCTGCATGATGAAGCCAGGAAAATGTTGTGGAAATCACTCAGCTGTGACACGTTTCAGGGGCAATCTCCTTCCATTCTGTGCAATCACGTCATTGCACTATAATATATTATAGTGCAATGACGTGATTGCACAGAATCCTATAGGATTGCACATTAATCAGTTTTTAGAGTGATTTGATTTACAAACTAAAGAAAATTAAGCAGCGTTGTTGTTGTTGCAACTTGATTTAATATTAATCCTGGACCTGAATCCAACATTAATGAACTGTGACTCTCTCTCTCTGATTTAATTGAGTGTTGGTCGTAATGTTTAATGACTTGAACTTCATTTTTTCCTCACATCTACAGAACATTAGAAGATATCACCATTATGTTTATTACACATCACACTGTCTCATTCTTCTTGCATCCACCACTTGAGAACTACAGTGGAGGAAATAATTATTTGACCCCTTGCTGATTTTGTAAGTTTGTCCAATGACAAAGAAATGAAAAGTCTCAGAACAGTATCATTTTAATGGTAGGTTTATTTTAACAGTGGCAGATAGCACATCAAAAGGAAAATCGAAAAAATAACTTTAAATAAAAAGTAGAAACTCATTTGCATTTCATTGAGTGAAATAAGTATTTTAACCCTCTAACAAAAATACTTCATACTTAGTGGAAAAACCCTTGTTTGCAAGCACAGAGGTCAAACGTTTCTTGTAATTGATGACCAAGTTTGCTCATATGTTAGGAGGAATTTTGGTCCACTCCTCTTTGCAGATCATCTCCAAATCCTTAAGGTTTCGAGGCTGTCTCTGTGCAACTCTGACCTTCAGCTCCCTCCATAGGTTTTCTATAGGATTAAGGTCCGGAGACTGACTAGGCCACTCCATGACCTTAATGTGCTTCTTCTTGAGCCACGCCTTTGTTGCCTTTGCTGTATGTTTTGGGTCATTGTCGTGCTGGAACACCCATCCACGACCCATTTTCAGTTTCCTGGCAGAGGGAAGGAGGTTGTCGCTCAGGATTTGACGATACATGGCTCCGTCCATTTTCCCGTTAATGCGGTGAAGTTGTCCTGTGCCCTTAGCAGAAAAACACCCCCAAAGCAAAATGTTTCCACCTCCATGCTTGACGGTGGGGACGGTGTTTTGGGGGTCATAGGCAGTATTTTTCTTCCTCCAAACACAGCGAGTTGAGTTAATGCCAAAGAGCTCAATTTTGGTCTCATCAGACCACAGCACCTTCTCCCAGTCACTCTCTGAATCATTCAGGTGTTCATTGGCAAACTTCAGACGGGCCTGCACATGTGCCTTCTTAAGCAGGGGGACCTTGCGAACTCTGTAGGATTTTAATCCATTGCGGTGTAATGTGTTTCCAATGGTTTTCTTGGTGACTGTGGTCCCAGCTAATTTGAGGTCATTAACTGACTCCTCCCTGTAGTTCTAGGATGATTTCTCACCTTTCTCAGAATCATTGACACCCCACGAGGTGAGATCTTGCGTGGAGCCCCAGACCGAGGTCGATTGATGGTCATTTTGTGCTCCTTCCATTTTCGAACAATTGCAGCAACAGTTGTCACCTTCTCTCCCAGCTTCTTGCTAATGGTTTTGTAGCCCATTCCAGCCTTGTGCAGGTCTACAATTTTGTCTCTGACATCCTTGGACAGCTCTTTGGTCTTTCCCATGTTGGAGAGTTTGGAGTCTGCTTGATTGATTGATTCTGTGGACAGGTGTCCTTTATACAGGTGACTAGATAAGACAGGTGTCTTTAATGAGGGTGACTAATTGAGTAGAAGTGTCTAACCACTCTGTGGGAGCCAGAACTGTTCATGGTTGGTAGGGGTTCAAATACTTATTTCACTCAATGAAATGCAAATGAGTTTCTATCTTTTATTTAAAGTTATTTTTTCAATTTTCCTTTTGATGTGCTATCTGCCACTGTTAAAATAAACCTACCATTAAAATGATACTGTTCTGAGACTTTTCATTTCTTTGTCATTGGACAAACTTACAAAATCAGCAAGGGGTCAAATAATTATTTCCTCCACTGTATATCAAACTACTATGAATAGGATGGATTCAACATTTTTTCAAACAGTTTGCATCAATACTATAATTTTTAAAAGTTTGTGGGTTTTGGGACAGATCAGCCCATTGTACCAGAGTGGTGTGGTGTCTCAAAGTTGGTATTTTTAAAACGAGGGGCGTTCTAAAAACATCTACTGCTACGTTGAGCTGTACACTCCAAGGTGCAGTGATTCCTTTATACTTTGTTTTCAAGCAGCCAGGCTTTCCTGTAATCCTTTAAAGAGGTTCCAATTGTAGCGCCGGCAAAGGCGTTACTATCTCTGAATTCCGACCTCTGGATCATCAATACAATAACTCATCTTTTGTCCCAATAACTTGGATTAAAATGACTCTTTTATTATGTTGTAACCTGAATCAACATTCCTTCCAGGACCGGTCGTGTCGGAAGACTCAGAAGACTTTCTTTAGTTAATAATTAAACTCAAAGACTCTTTGATGTCTCATTCTAAAAAGACACTACCTTTAATCCACTGTCCAGAAATGTCTTAATATGATTAACTCATTTTCTTCCAGTATTAATGAATGTTGATGTTGCATCAGTATTATTTTATGTTCCTACTTTTGCTAAAAGGTTAAAGCATATTAATAATCCATCTAAGTTTTTGCCTGGGCTTCCTTAATGACGAGAACCACGTGACTTGGTAACTCCTTCCCATTGGGCCACGCGTCCAAAAGTTTCCACGGTCAGACTTCCTGCCTGGAAGCTAGAGGAGTGCTCGTTCAACCTACAACGAGTGAACAAGCTCACCGTTTTCTCCGCTACACGGTGAAGCCCCGACGCCGACCGAGCTCGTGGGTCACAGCCCCACCGGTCGAGGTTTTCCCGGCTAGAAGCCAGACACCATCCGTCTGCTTCTGTTCACCTGCCATGGGGAAGAACATGCTAGCCTCTTCCACCAGCCGATCATGGAGCCGCTGACCGACTCATCAGACACCTCCGTGCCTCGAGTGACTTCCCGTTCACCGGGGACCAATCCGAGGTTCGTCAGACCAACGATCTCACCGACGAACCTCCACCTCTCACGCCGAGGCGATCTTGGAGCGGTTTCAGCAAGGTACCAACTCCGATCTGGTAAACTGAGGCTCTTGATAAATAACACTCCTGTCAACTTAGTCTCAGCTCCCCTCATAACTAGCTCCGACTCCCTAGAGATATTTAATATCTCACGGGCTCTCGTCATTAACTCTCAGCTTAATAACATCAGAAGAATCTCTTAAGATGCACCATCTACCTCATATCTGTCTGTTCGTTCAATCTGTTTCTTTAATAAAATAAGTGTAGTCTAAGTCTGCTTCTGGGTTATAACTTCCAAATATAACGTACGTAGGTCTTCCCTTTGAATCAAAAGAACCTAGATGTCCTGCATAACAATTAGGTTAGTGAAGGTAGCTAGCATTGCTTAGCATTAAAACCGACAAAACTAAGCTAATAACCTTGCAGAAGTGTGTCCGTATTATAACAATAAAAACCGGTTATATTACGCTACACAATCAATAGGAGGCTGCTTTTCAGCCTCGCACCTGACCAGGACAACATATTGTGCAGTTTGTGCTTAAAAACGAGGAAGTGGAGCCAAAAACAGTCAAGATGACTTTAAAAGCTTGCAAGAAAAGTTTGGCTCTATGAAAGCAAAGTGTAAAGAAATGAGAGAAGACTTTTGTACATCCTAGTGTTAGGAAATGAAATTTGCACAATTTCACCAAGAGAGTCTTGAAAATCATACCCAGGATAATTGCTCAGGTTGCTTTCCATGTATATAAACTTATGTCCTGCCTCTAGATGGCTGTGAAACTAGATGATGGTAAGTAATAAAGGAATAGAGGCACGATCTCCATTTAGCCTCAAATGAAAACTGATTTACTTACAACAAACAGCAATTTAATAATGAATCTTGAGCCAAATCTAAAACCAAATCAAAATAAATGATCTTAGATGTAGATGAACTAAAACAGGCCTGACAAAGCCAGAATAACGATGGATGCCTCAAAAGGAGAAAACAAATGACTTAAATGTCTTTTAACCATGTGATTTTCTAACATTTTGCCTCAAGTGTTGGTTCATGTGATGAAAATCACTTTGGTTTTTTTTTTAAGTAGAGTCATTCTGACCAGCTTCTTGCTACAACTCATCATTGACACAAAGGGGGAAAATGCCCAGAAAGTGTTTTCCAGCAGCAGCAGCTGCCTGAGCGAGTGTGTTTCTATTTCAATATTTCGATTGTTTTAATAAAATGATTACAGCCCTGTGGAAACACAATGTCACCCGCCCCGGCTCTGCACCACACTGAGCCTGTCCTTGTTGTGTGTAATGTGTGTGATGGTGTCTCTTTTCTTTTTATCCGTCCTGCTGTCTGTTCGTGTTGCTGATGAATTACTTTCTCGGTCCCCTGAGGGATCTCAGTGCTTTCAGGGGCTACAGAAAAACAAGTCCTGGGATAATGTGGGCGTAGAGTAAGAAGGACGGAGCAGAGAGCTAGAGTCTAACCCTCTGAGGAACAGACACCCCCCCCCCCCTCTCCTTCACCACCACCACCACCCCTCCTCTTCCTCTTACAGTGACTCAGCGCAGAAACGCAGAGGCAGGGGGTCAAAAATCCCCTGCCTTCCACCCCCACTCGAACCACGTGGGAAAGGGAAAACTTTATCCTATATTTAACCTCCAGGTGTCTGTGTGGTGTGTTCGTTACTGAGTCATCTGCAGCTGGGTGGTAGATGGGTTATCTATAAGTAAAAATAAAAGGTCACCCCTGTTCTTGGGCTTTTAGCAGACTTGGAAAAGCTGTGTGTCAGCGCCTTTAGTACTCCACAGCGCTCTCCATTAAATCTGCCTGAGGTCAAAGCAGATATATTTCAGCTGCAATTAAAAGCCTAGAAAAACGACAGTGCCCTGACAGTACGGCACTGTAAATCTAAAGCTTTTGTTCAGGGTAAAATGTCTCTTTTATCGATATTTAAGCTCTTAAACTAAAGCATCTGGCAGTATGTGGCAGAATTTAGACATTAAACAGATATTTACATAATTCTAATAAGAAAATTTAAGGCAACATAAGAATGCAGCATTGCTGAGTCAAGTCAACTTAGCTGCTTTTATCCATCACACCTCCTTAAAATGATAGCAGCCTATTAAAATCATCAGAAGAGCAAATTTATATTGTTGTTCTCTATATACAGTAAAAAAAAAAATAACCTGGCTCAGCACAGACCTCCCAGCCATCTGATTTACTAAGAGTGCTGAGAGGGATTCCCGCGAGACACAAGAGGGATTTTACCCCTCTCTCATCTGTTGAGGATTCTTTTTATTATTATTATTTAGCTCACTGAGTAATTCTGAAGTCATTTTCCTCAAAGGAAGTCTGGATTCGGATTAATCTCAATGCCAAAAGCTACACACAGCAAAGAGGAGAAGCCACATTAAGGTAGAAAGAATGTTTTCTCTCAAACAACCACATGGTTCTTCAAAAGCACATTTATACAAAAGCAGTGAATTTAAGTAAATGACCTGACTAGCATCATTCTGTCATACAGTGTTATATAAACTATAGAAAGTTAACCTAAGCAAATACAAAATGAAGTTTTCAAAGGATGATCTCATTTATTGAGGGGAAAAAAAGCTTTTCAAACCAACCTGATGCAAAAAAGTAAGGCAAAATCAACAAATCACCTCAATAGATCCTGTCTGACAACATGAATTAGGCTAAAAGATCTCAAAAAGCAACATATTATACCCTGTTCTAAAGATATTCAAGAACCCTGAACAACATCTAAAGCAACGCAGGCTTCACTTAGTTCAAGTTGAGGTCAGAGGTCATGATTCAACAAAAAGAGAGAGATGGGCAAAAAAAAAAAAAAGGCGTCCATGAGAGGAGAAAACCTTGACTGAACAAAGACCGGTCTCACGTTTACCAAAAAACATCTTGATGATCCCCAAGACTTTAGGGAAAATATTCTGTGAACTGAAGAGACGAAAGTGGAACATTCTGGAAGGTGTGTGTCCTGTTCCACCTGGTGTTAAACTATCACTGGGTTAGTCAAACATGGTGGTGGTGTTGTGATGGTCTGGGGCTGCTTTGCCACTTCAGGACCTGAACGACCAGAAGAAACTTTTAATGGCCAGTTATTAAGTTTAGGGTCACTTTTCACATAGGCCGTTTGGGATAGCATTTTCCCATAATTAAAAAAAGACTAAATTTAAAAACTGCATTTTGTATTTACTTTGATTATCTTTTCTTATTTGCTGATCTAAAACATTTAAGTGACAAAAGAAGGAAAAGAAGAAGAAATCTGTAAAGGGCACTGTGTCTCGTTGTTACATTTCATCCGACGGTGTACAAAAAACAATCTTGAAGTCATACAAAAACACCCCCTCAGACAAACTAAAACATAAATACGGTTGCCCCACGATGCGAGAACACACAGTCCGTACACTTTAAGCCCTCCGAGCCAGCAGAGCGATAAGATTAGAGGAAGTACGTGGGTGTGAAATAGCTGCGGTGTGGGACTTTCTGCATTCGCACAATCGACACTGACTGCAGGCCTTACTTTTTATTAGAGTTCCAGCTGATGGGAATACACAGACGCCGACGACACCCACATACGGATCCTGCACAGATGGAGCATTTACACGCTCACACTTCAAACCTGCCAACGTTTATGCAGCAGTTGCTTCATTGACTCTAAATTCAGACACAACAGCCCATCGTGAAGTGCATTAGGTTGTGAACTACCATAAATCTCATCATGCATTCAGGTTGTTTTCCTAAACGCTGAAACTACTAAAGAATCCAAAGAGGCTGAATCTGGTCTCAGAGCAGCGACTCTGAGGTTGTGACTTCTGCTCTGGAGCAAACGAAGCCAAACCTAGAACCTCCAGTGGGTCTATTAACAAAGCCAGGGAGGCCAGACAAGGCTTTCTTTGTTTCATAATTAATGCAAACGTGATAACTGTGATATCGACTGCTGGGCGGGTCGTACATCAACATCGATGACATAAAAATGAACGGTGCCATTCATCTGCACAGAGGGCTAATGGACTCCATAAGACTGCATCACTGAGCACAACACAAGAGACCTTTGTGCCAGATTAATAGAAGCACACAGAACAGCTAATTTATTACAGTGTTCTAGAAAAGTCAGTGTGTTATCCATTTAATTGTTGGCCACACAGGAGGCAAAGAACTTCAAACTGTTGTGTAGGTTAACGTAGGCCTGCCTTTGTGTTGGTGGTGTTAATAGATTCATTATCTCACTAGTTTCCCATTTTTAGAATAAGAATTTTATATTGAAGTCATTGAAATACATCAATTCACTGTCAGTTCTACAGCTGCTTCTGCCTGCATGGACAACAGTTAAAAATAAAATGCATTAAAAGAAAAACGGAAAGATAGTTGTTTGTTTCTGTTTCTTATAGGAAGCTGTTGTCTTGATGTGGTCCCTGATGATAGATGACAAGAAAAGGTTGGGCAGAGCAATAAAAAGAGAATTTATTCAATCCTACGAAAACAGCACTCTGTGGCTGAGAAGTGGCAGGATGTGGTCAGTTAGGAACGGAGTTGAAGTCAAAGAAAAAAAAAGTCAGATTGTATTTCTAATGTCCACTAATTACCGTCATCAGATAAAATGTCCAAAAAGCTGAGAGTTCTGCTCAATTTTCCTACTTCCCAGATAAAGTGAAAGCTGTGATTTAAAGCATCTGATGCTTATTTTAGGACTATAAACTCACCAACCACTTTATTAGGTACACCTTACTAGCACCAGGTTGGACCCCCTTTTCACCCTAAGAACTGCTTTCTTTGTGTCAGATTCAAGAAGGTGTTGGAGCGTCTCTCAGATGTTCTGGTCCATGTTGACACGACAGCATCAGTCGCTGCAGATTTGTCGGCTGAACATCCAGGATGTGAATCTCCTGTTCCATCACATCCCAAAGGTTCTGGACTGGACTGAGATCTGGTGACTGTGGAGGATGTTGAAGTCCAGTGAACTCATCGTCATGTTCAAGAAACCAGTTAGATGATGTGATCTTTGTGACGTGGAACATTATGCTGCTGCAGTAGCATCAGAAGATGGTCCACTGAGGTCATGATGGGATGAACATGGTCAGCAACAATACTCAGGTAAAATGTGGTGGTTAAATGATGGTCAGCTGGTACTAAGGGGCCCAACGTGGGACAAGAAAATATCCTCCACATCAGGGGTCTGCTGCTGCAACCTTTACAACTGAAAGTGCTGTTTTACAACCTCTTACTATGTTTTGTAAAGAGCCACCTTTCTTCCTTTTGTTTAGGATTATGCAGAGTGATATCAGTTTCCCCTATAATTGTTGAAAATGAGTTAATTGAGCTCCTCGCTTAGTGATAAATAAGGCGTTAAATTGTACCTCATTGCTTTTATTATAAAAATACTAAAAATGCTTCAGCCTTCCCCCTGCTGGCATGAACACTACTTATTTGATGTGGCATGAAAGAGGTGTTAAAGACATGAGGGCCCTTTACCAGGATGGGGTTTTCCTTAGTTTTTCAGAGCTCTCCTCAAAATTTAATCTGCCCCCTTCTCACTTGTTCCTCTACTTTCAAATCAGACGTTGTATTTCATCAATCTTTCCAAACTTTCCTGCTTTCTCTGCTGATCCACCGTGGGATGACCTTTTGACTCCCAAGCCGAGTCAGAAATCACCTCTATCTAATATCTATGGCACCCTTATAACGACTGAATCTGACTCTTATGGTAAAATTAGAACAGCCTGGGAGCGTGAATTAAATGTTCAACTGACCGAATCCTGGTGGGATAAGGTGATTCTTAGCATACGTTCGAGTACCCCATGTGCTCGGTTACAGTTGATACAGTTTAAAGTAATAAACAGAGTCCATTTCTCAAAATCTCGCTTATCAAAAATGTTTCCTTCAGTTCTAGACCAGTGTGACAGGTGTCAAACTTCACCTTGTAACCTAAGCCATATGTTTTTCTTTTGTTCAGGGTTGCAAAATTTCTGGGGTGACTTTTTTTCTACTCTTCCTGCAGTTTTTGGAGTTCAGATCCAAATAGATCCTCTAATTGCAATTTTCGGAGTCCCACTAGCACCTCTTAATTGATCTCCCCAGCAAAATGAGATTTTATCTTTCTGTTCCCTTCTTGCACAACGTTGTATTATATTTCTTTGGAAGTCTCCCACCCCACCTTCTATACCAGTATGGCTTAATGCTGTCAGGACATTTCTGAAGGTCGAAAAGATTTCACTGTCATTGAAGGGTAGTTCAGAAAAATGTACTCACAAGTGGACACCTTTTATGGACTATCTTAAATCTTTACCATCTCCATATGTAGAGTAATGTGACTAATCCACTAGGGGCTGAGATGTAGGCATCTGATATTTATTTAGTTGAGCTATAGAAATTCAAGACCCCCCCCCCCTTCCCCTCCATTTTAAAACTTTATTTGTTTATTTATTTTCCTTCTGTTTTATGTATTACTGCCCCCCTTTCTTTGAGTTATTTTGTAGGTTTTAATTTGCTTGTTTGAGGGAATCAATCAGTAATAAAGTGCCTAAGGTACAAGTCCACATAAAATAAGTTGGTTTATTTTCTGCTTCTTACTCAAGAATAGCTACCTGTATGATGCTACTATAGTATAATTTCATGTTGTAAAATTTAGTAAATTTCAATAATTGTGTAAAACTACTTTCTGGTTTTTTACAACAGTTTTTTTCTAAGAATTTGAGGGGTTTTTGCAGTTAAATGAAGCAAAAGGGAACTTTTTAAACATTAAATACAAAAGTATGTAAATATGTCACATCAACAAATAGCAAGCAAGCTAACAAACTATGAGCACAAGAATAAAACAGCTAGAAAATTCTAGCAGTTTTTAGCTCATTTTGCTGAAACTATGGGAAGCAATCTGGTATTATTAGTGTCATTTTGCAGAAACTTCTTGCATTTATTGCAAATACCTGGATTGTATTATTTCCTGTTGTTAACCTAAATATAAACATTGCTGAGGTTTTTGTTGTTTTGGGTCAAAGTTACAAGGAGAAACTTGTGGGGGCCCGAAGAGCCAAACGTGGCTCTAGAGCTGCAGGTTGCAGACCTCTGCACCACACCATTACACCACCAGCAGCCTGAACCAAGGATACAAGGCAGGATGGATCTATGCTTTCATGCTGTTGACACCACATTCTGCAACCTGAAGACCAGTACTGCTGTAGTCCATCTCCTTCATGGTTCAACGTGTTGTGGTTCAGAGATATCCTGCAGACATTGACTGTAACCAATAGTAATTGAGCTGGTCTGGGACCAGTCTGGTGAAAATCCCAGTAGATCAGCAGTTTCTGAAATACTCAAACCAGCTCATTTGGCACAAACAACCATGATGAAGACCTTCTGATGCTCAGTTTAAACTTCACCAAATCTAGATGCCTAAATGCATCGCATTTTCAGCGTGTGATGACTGATTAGTTATTTGTCTTGATAAATGATTGAACAAGCATACCTAATAAAGTGGCCAGTGAGTGTAAATCAGTGGCCGGGACCGAGAGGTTTTCTGAGCTCCCAGAGTCACAGTCTACTGGTTATTGATTGTTTATTTGATTAGAGGACCGTCCTACGATCACGTTTCCCCAACTGAGGCAGATTACAGAAAGAAACATGATGCTGCGCTCGTACTGAATCTCACGTCATAATGCTCAAGTAATTAGATTACAGGCAATGTGCATCAGGCTTTCTTTAGGAAAGAAAGGTATAAAGAGTATCTGTTGGTGACAAACAGAAACACAGAGACAGGAATGGCTGAAAACTGCATAGAGACTTGACAAACTATAATGTCTTTAGCTTTGAAATACCAGGTTGTAGTTTTATCAGTTCTGTCTTATTATAATAAGTACTTAGAGACATGATTATCACTTCAGATTCAAATCAAAATATAGTCTTTAATAACTGATGATGGTCAGTCGATGCAACCACAAAATTACTGATGAAGCCACTGCAGTACATTAAAAAAAAGAAGCAGACTGGTGTCTATATCAATTAATATTCAGGTCTTGTAGAGCATATTAGAGAACAGTCTGTTGCTCTTGGAAGCTACCCAGAGAACATCTTTAGAGTAAATTAACACGTTGTTCAAAGAGAATACGATTTAAACTGAACATTTAGTTTTATGGCCCCATCCAATCTGAACCTGAGTGGTATTTTGTTATTGGACTTCTGTGCAAGTCACAGTTTGACCATAATAAACATGTTCGAACATAAGGACGCCCATCGGTCTACTTGGTACCAGGCAGAGGTTAGGGGAGCCATCAGGCTGAAGGAGGAGTCCTGCAGGGCATGACTGGTCTGTGGGTCTCCAGAAGCAGAAGATGGGCACCATAGGACCAAAATGGGGTGGGGCTGTGGCAGTTGATGAGGCAAAATCTCAGGTGTGGGAGGAGTTTGGCAAGATCATGGAAAAAAAGACTATTGATTGGCTCCAAAGAGGATCTGGCAAACCATCCGGCTCCTCAAGGGGAGGAAGGCACCATCTCCCTCATATCGTTACCAGTGGGGATGGGGAGCTGCTGACGTCAACTGTGGATTTAGTCGGGTGGTAGAAAGAATATATTAAGAAGTTCCTCAATCCCACCAAGTCACCAACATGTATTTTGTTGGGGAATCAGAGCTGAGATACCAGGGGATGGACTGTCCAATCCCTGGGGCAGAAGTTGCTGAGGTAGTCAGTCATACAGCTACACAGCGGTGGAGCAATGGCATGGACGAAATCCATCTCTCACGGCTATGGATGTTGTAGGACGGTCATGGGAGACACATCTCTGCAGCACTGGGTGGTCATTGGGGACAGTGCCTGTGGAGTGTCAGACAATGGGTCAAACAGATGTGGCCCCCATTTTTTTTTATAAAGAAATATACTCACGTCACCCCGCTACTCTTCCAGCTTCACTGGCTGCCCATAAATTCCAGAGTTAAAGATCCCAGTTCTGGTTAATCAGGCCTTACATGGACAAGTACCAGCATATAGTAGTGAACTCTTACATCCTTATACCCCCAGCAGGTCCCTGAGGTCCAGTGATCAGGGCCTGCTGGTTGTGCAGTGTTCCAGGATAAAAACTGAAGGAGACTGAGCATTTGCTGCTGTGGCCCCCCAGACTCTGAAACTCTCCCCCAGTGGTCGCTTTAACAAGCAGCTCAGAACTCATCTCTAAAAGCTGGCCGTTATCTGAACTCCCGTGAATCGGTTACTTATTTCTATTGTCAACTCTGTCTCACTTGTTTACAATTACTAAGTACCTTGTGAGTTATATATAGAAAAGCACTACATAAATAACATTAAAAAAGGGGACCTAATGGTGTGCTCCAACTAAAATCACACTCCTCAGCCTATAGCTCCAGGAGTGAACTGGTCTGTTGTGGTGGAGAGGGAGCTGAGCCAGAAAGCAAGTCGATCCACATCCCAATCCTCCCCTATGGTCATGAACTTTGGGTAATTACTAATCTTTTATCTGAGGCACTTGCTATAGGCCCCTCAGATGGGCCCCAATGAAAGCACAGGTTTAAAGCCTGCTTCAGCCTGCAGGAATATCCCGGCCTCTCAGATTGTATTGACGAGCTAAAAATATGCCCTCTTTGACTGGACCCAGAGTGTATTGCTGCATGAAGCTTTATACAGACTGAAATATTTATAACTTTTGCAGAGAAACATACTTCAAAATGGCTGAAATATTCCTTTAAAGTGCAGTCATCACTGTTGATCAGAGGTGTGCTTTATAGATTTCAAATAATATTGCATTACTACAACATTTCTGATGACTTAAACTTTTCACTGTTATTTGTGTGTGTTCCCAATGATCTCAACAGAGAATATGCTTATAATAAATTTGCACATTCTCTGTGGCATGATTCAACCCTGTATAAGATTTGGATTTCAAGGTGTTTTGGTGTCTTCCTGTATTTTACGTGTCATAGTCTGTTCTACCCAGTTTTAATACATTTTAACATAATACCTTGTTTTAAACTTTCATTTGATCCGTTTTAGTGTTCTGTATTTATCTTGTTTTATTGCTTGCTTTAAGGCGTGTGATGCTGATGTGTTTTATCTTTGACTTTACAGGATTGAAAGCACCTTATAAATAGAGCTGGATCAGGCTGCAGCATTTTCTTGAGCAGAGGATCTAAATACCCCCTAAGTCATATTTTCTAGTGGATGATCAGTTTTTTTCAGGGTATCTAATCACAATGTCCCACCTGCAGCTGTCACTCCTCCTATTGCACAATTCTTTATATAATCTGTAAATCTTGGGGCTCTGCAGCAAACTTTGCCCAGACTGAGGAGGAGCTGCTGATCGGAGTCTCAGGTAAGACTGACGCATGTTGAAGTGGAGGGGAACCTAATAGGAATATCGTCACGTAACAGTGATGTCAGATTATTCATCGATGCTCCCTCCAGACAGATGCTGCCCCGCTCCCTGCGCCCACATGCAGCAGACGGGTGGTGATCTCCAGGGGAACCCTGGCTGTCCCGCTCGGAGCTGCAGATGCTGAAGAAGCGGCGCATGATTCGGGCTCGGATGGGAGGAGACGCAGTCCTTTAACGCACCTGAGCGGACGGTGTGCGGTGGGTGCGCGCTGGACGCACGAAAACAGAGGCTGTGTTTCGTCTTCGGGGGGATCCAGAAATGAAGCCCCGTCTGCTGGGCGGCGGCGGGACAACGTTTCTGTCAGCATGCCTGATCTCGGCTTGCCAAGCCCTGCAGAGCTGCGGGGACGTCCAGTGCGTTGACGGCCAGCGATGCTGTCCGCCCACCGTCTCCGGGAACGGCAGCGCCACCTCCGCGGTGCGCTGCTGCAAGCTGCCCATCCACGTTTTCTTCGACAACGTCGGCTGGTTCACTCGGAAGCTGTCGGGCATCCTGATCCTGCTGCTGCTGTTCGCCATGGGCTACTTCATCCAGAGGATCATCTGCCCCCGGCCCCGCCGGCACCAGAACCACGACCACAGCGAGGAGCCCTCGCTCTTCCACGGGCACACGTCCGCGTCCCAGGATTTCCTCTTGGATCGACACCCCGAATGTAACCTGGGGGACTTCGCCTCTCCGAACCTGCCAGCCTACGACGAGGTGAAATACCTGCCCACGTACGAGGAGAGCATGCAGGAGCTGCACAGAGACCGGTCCGATGATCACCTGCTGCTGGACAGCGAGGGCAGGGGGGGAAGAACCGGACAGCAGAGACCGGACCTCCTGGAGGAGACGGGACCGCAGCAAAGCCCAAGGACAGCCCGGAACTCTGTCTGAAGCTGGACACAAACTGTACTCTTCATTAATCACCATCAGGGGGAAATATCACGCGGAGACACAAACTCAAGTGCAATTATAATCATCCTGAATGTAAAGAATAAAAGAGGAGGCTGGGTATGATTCTGAGATAATGGCTGTCTGCTCGCCTTTTGTATGCAAATCAGCGTTTGGGCTAAAAGTAAAAAGGGATTATAGAGCAAAGAAAAGGCAGCTTAAAGTGATGCTCTTTGTGCTGGGGGACAGCTAATTTGGCTCCATAACAATCACATTAAGTTTTACCCCAGCACCACATCTCTTTTTTTTATCATTAATGGGAAAACTCACATTTTTTATCCATCCATCCATCCATTTTCTGTAGCCGCTTAATCCTCCACAGAGGGTCGCGGGGCAGCTGGTGCCTATCTCCAGCGGTCAAGGGGCGAGAGGCGGGGGACACCCTGGACAGGTCGCCAGTCCATCGCAGGGCACACTTTTTATTATATTCCTTATTAAATTTGCATCCAAAAGGAACAGTTTCCCTCCAAAATCATTGGATGTGAACAGAAAACAGGGTTTGAGCCAGCCAGCCAGCCCTGGAGCCAGTCAGTTAATGTCCCATCAGCATGAAAGCTATTTTCTATTCAAATATGCACGTTCACTGCTAGCATATAGGTATGCATTTGATCACTGAGCTGAGTCATGTTTTATATGTGTGCAGGAAGATATGCCACAACATTAGAAGAAGAAAAAAACTTCCACATTGAGTCTGAGTTCAGAGCTTGCATTGTTCTGGTGTGAGCTGCCTCCAACCCCC
>SSNR01000070.1:1403298-1430253 GCA_006937965.1 Callopanchax toddi | reverse complement strand
CCCCCCCCCCCCCCCCCCCCCCCCCCCAAAAAAAAAAGGCTAAAGTTGTATTTTGATGATAACGTCAGACAAGATCAAAACTGACGCCCCAAGCAGAACTAATACTAAACGGCTCGGAAGAGGACCGGAAACATTAATGAGACAGGCAGGAGGCAGCTACTGGTTTGCTCTGGAAAGGTGATCTGAGGACACAGGCGGATAAAACCTTTAAGTGCTGACCATAACTGTCCCTAACACAAAGCTTTACTCTCTTATTTTGGACGCTACGATCCAAAATCCAACCAATGCATAAATAAATTCAATTGTTCCTGGTGGGAAGACAATTGTCAGTCTGCAAAGATGAGGCTCACTTATTTAGCTTTACTTAACCTTGACATCAGCCGGGTGTGGTTAACACTCTCCATATCGTCTTCCCTGTCATTAGTTCCAGGCCAAAACAGAGGACCACAAGCAAACTGCAGAGAGTCATCAGGAGGTCAAAGGTGACATCCCTGCAAACACAATTATGCTCGATTTACCACAACGGAGGGCTTAGATTGGAAAACATGAAAATGTTCAAACAAGAGTGATTAGAAAAATAATTTTTTGGAGCATTTATTTAAAAAATAATCCAACTAATGTCCCTGCTCTGTTTGGTGAATGTATGTTAATATTCTAGATCATTTTAATTACACAAATAAAAAAACCTAAACACTTCAGAAAATCCTCGTGCAGACAGATGGAGAATTAAACATTAATTTGACTCAAATGCATAACCTTTAAAAATAACAATAACAGGAACAAAGATAAGACTAGCCTCTAGATTTAGCAACCTTCAGCTGCTCTAACGCTCCTGACATTAAATCCTGGAGTGTGATTGTTGTGGCTTCTGTAATCCAATACCACTGGTGTGTGATGGCCGAGCTGATAGTGATCACTGATGCTTTCCCTTCGCTGAGGATGGGTGGAGTTTGCTCTTAAAAGCATTAAATCACAGTTAAATCCCACTGATGGGTGTTTGAGGTGCAGCATGTGGCTGTAAAATGCAAAGGTCCAATCAAACGTGCAACTATTTCACTCAGCTACTGCTTCTCAACTGAAGATGATACAATATGTTTAGATTTTTTATTAAAGATCCTTGAAAATCCTTATAAAATACACCTGGAAAAGCAGAAATACTGACGGATTTAGTACACAACCGCTCACACGAAATGGATTTTCAGCCTGTGCCCATAATCCGGTTACTCCATTGCTTACTGGACAAAAGAACAGAAAAGGGCAAATCAATGAAGCTTATACTCCTCATAAATTTTTCATGATATCCCAGCTGCATCACCAGTCGCTAAAAATGGGAGTGCAGCTCCTCGGTTTAAAATAAGAACAGCATTTACTAGATGGCATGTGTCGTTTGGGTTAAAAAATACCAAATGTTTGTTTGTTTTTTTTTCTTGTTTTAGGAGTAGTCACTATGAATAAAAAGCTAATTTAAGTTTAAATGTTACAGTAATGATATAAAAATATGATAAAAAGTTTAGTTTTTGGTGAAAAGTTTAGGTTTAGTAAGTGCAAATAATATTTTGTCATTTTAATATATTGCTAAATTAATTTATATGTATTTTTTTCATTGTGTGTGGCCTCTATCAATGGTAATATATTTTAAAAAGGACTACTTTTAGATTTATATTGTTTGCTCTAGATGTTTAATCAAAGTGGCCTCTTAACATTAGCAGATGGAAGGAGAAAAATAAAAAAAAAATACAGTGGGTAAGAGGGGAACACAGGACCAGAAAGAAGAAACAAAAATCCACACCAGGAGAGAATGAATTCACTGAGAGATTTTCCTACATCTTCCATTTACTCTGATGTTTCAGCATCCTGGTTCGTGGCTTTAATCTGCTCATTTTTTACCGTATATGTCCACGACAACACGATCGAGCCGAGAGGCTGTTTGAGGAGAGCCCACAGGCTGATCTTCTCCCTCCCGGGCCGCTGGGGGAGATGGATGGGCCATAACGCTGCTGTGCTGTTGAACGGGCGTGCAGCCAAACAGGGGTGGAGCAAGATCTACGGCAAGCAGCTCGTTCACACCTCAGCAGAAGAGGGGACACAAAACAGTTTGAAGGGAAATAATCCTGAGACTAATCAGAATATTACACCAAAATGAAGAAGAGAAAAACAAGAGAATGGCAGTATTTTGGATTAATATATTTTTCTCCCATCTGTTTTATTAACAGATTTTTTTCTAGCGTTTCTAAGAGACAAAGTCTTAAAATGCAAAAACTATAAAAAAAAATATACCTATAATTGTGTTAAAGACATGTATGAAAATGAACACGTGTGGTAAAGAACTCTAGATGATGTTGAGTGTTTGACATCATTTTCACATGTATGAACAAAAGCAACAGTGTGCCTTAAGACAAACAGGATCCAGAAGAAAACATACTGCAAAAACACACACAACAAAAACAGCTGTCTGGTGTTTACAGCAGATTTTAGATGATAAACTAGTCACAGACATACTGTATGTGTAAGAAAAAAAATCCACAATATTGTCAAATAAGTGAAATGCTGAATAATATAAATGTAGAAAAACAATAAAGTAGCACATATCTGGATCTTTTCTGGATTCACACTACAGGAGTCTGATGTTTGTGGTCTCACAGGCAGCTTCTCCAGTCTAGACATCCAGTGATTCAGGGCTGGACTGCATTAAAGGGAACATGTTTGTAGAGAAAAGCAGTGTTTGTTGTTCTCATCAGACTTGTTATCATCCTCCCACAGTAACAGACTGCCGTGCACAATGTGCTACACAATACGTCACAGGGATGGATGAGTGGTGTGAGAGTGAGGATTAGAGTCATGCTCCTCCTACCTGCTAATCACATCTCCATCTTTGTTTTTGTTTTTTTTTTTTTTTTTTTTTTTAGATGTTTTAACTTCTGGTAGACACTGTACCTCAGGTGAAGAGTCTTTATTACACTAAAGTATAGCAACAAATCACAACAAATGAAGAAAGTCTTTGAAAAATTAACGGCGTGAGGCCACGCTGCTCCTCACAGAGACATTGGCAGCTTTCTCTCTTTCTTTAGACAACGCCATCTCTATCTTGGCCTGGATCTTTTCCCAGTCCACTTCAACCTTGAAGAGAAAAAGGAAAATTGGATGAAATTAGATTAGATAAACTGAACAGTGTGGGATTGGGAAGCGGTGCTGAGCAGAAGCACATTCAGTTAAGTAAAAAAAAAAAAAGACGTTACCTCAAGTAAAGGAGGAAAAATGCAACTCCTAATCATTTCTAACTTGTCTTAAATAAGTGTTGAGATAGCAAATGTTACCCATGGGTACATATGTAATCATGAGTCACCCGATCCTATAATTAGGTTGAAACGTTTTTTAGGTTAGAAATCCTGGAGAGCTGTGAGCAGACGCTAAGCTAATGGCTGCTGTCAGAAAATGTCTCAAACTGTCAGGCTACTTGAGCTCAAATAAACAATGAAAGTCAGTGAAGCGCAGAACATTACACAACAATCTGATTATGAGCAATTACAAAAGAACTGTAGGTACTTTCCCAAAAAGGAACCATGAGTTATTATTGTTCAAGTACTTTAATATAAAGCTGGTCAAAATAAGATACAAATCTATTAAATATTCCAGCCATTCTAAAAACTTGATACATGCAATCAAGATTTCCATACATCCATCCATCTTCTGTAGCCGCTTATTCCTCCACAGAGGGTCGCGGGGGAGCTGGTGCCCATCTCCAGCGGTCAAGGGGCGAGAGGCGGGGGACACCCTGGACGGGTCGCCGGTCCATCTCAGGCAATCAAGATTTGTTTAAAAAAATAAATCTTTTTTGGGCTATCAGTCCAAGAGTTTATCTGTTAATATAATTATTTTATAGACTATAAACTGTGTTTTTTCAGCATCAAATCATTTAATTATGTTTATTTATTTAGCTGAAGCTTTTCTCCAAAGTGACTTCACTAATAACCTAATAGGCATGTTGTGTGTGGGAGGAAACCGGAGTCCCCTGCTAACTCCATGCAGAAAAAAAAGGCTGCAGCTGGGAATCAAACCTGCAACCTTCTTGCTGTGATGCAACAGTGCTACCAACTGCACCACCATGAAGCTCATTACAGCTTAACTTATTAGAAAAATACTGTTTTCAACATACAGCAGTAATATAAGAACTATGACTCAACAAATACTTGGGGAAAAAAAAGAGGTTTATTTTATTTTTTTAATCTGGAAAATGTGCCATTTTTATATATAGAGGAGGTGGACTCTAAATTTATATTGGAACCAGCCACTAGGGGGCACTTATTAAATTTTGGCTTCATCCTTCATGTTATGATCTTGTAGTCTAGTTATTATATGTGCTGATGGTTTATATAGAACACAGTGTAGAGACTGCTGCAACATACCCCTTCAGAGTACTGCAGGAACCTTTTATTGGTCTCCTTTCTGCAAAATTTCTGTAGGAACTTTCCCCTGTAGGCCAGAACAGTGTCCACATGGGTCTTGTGCTTGACTGCCAGCTCCAGTGCCCTGGACACGAGATGACATCATGAATTAACAAATGTGCTCTCAAATTAAATTTTAGCTCTTCTAATAATAAACTCAATATGGCTGACAAATTGCATCCTCCAAATCGACTTCTATTGCCCCCTTTCCTACGTTCTGTGTGGTTATACATAAAGAGAGAGAGAAATATACCTCTCCCAGTTTAAAAGGTCAATGTTCATTTGAATGGCATGGTAGATGAGACCAGACTGTAAGTGTGCCGACTCAGCTTCCTGGACCTGACCACTGAACATCAGCATGTGGGCCAAAGATGACTCCCTAGATGGCTGCTCCCTAATAAAGTTGATGTACTGCACCCTTGGTAACTGAAATGAGAGAGGGAGAAGACGAAGAGAGAAAAACTGAGATACTTTATCTTTTTGCCTTAATTTGTCTGTCAGCCAATTCACTTTTGTGTACATCTGTGTTGGCTGGAGAAAATTCAAATAAATCAGCTCTTACCTCTCCAATGGCAGTATAGGCCATTTCTGCTGTGCTCAGCTCCCTGTTTGCCATTGCCATGCCGGCGAGACAAGCCCACAGAGACGGATCCTAACGATACAACGAGCAGAAAGACAGAGAATCTTTAAACAAAGATGTTTGTTTAATTAGCATAAAAAATGTCACCAACGTTGGGATGTGCAACAGTTTGGTGGCTTTAAGATTTTCAGGATTTTATTTATTAAAAGTAAAATGAAATTAAGGTAAGCCAAAAGTTGCAATAAGGAATTCACCTGATGGCATTTTTAGAACAAAATGAAGAAAAAAAAAAACTAAAATCATTTTAAAATCTGTACTGGTAACAGCACTTAACAACACTGAACGTTAAATAAATGATGATCAGCAAATGAAGAGCAGATTAACTCCATTCCTGCACCTCTAAATGAGCTGCATGGAGATCTAGTCGGAGCTGTTTTGGTGATGCTCTTCTCCACCGTGCAACACCGACAAATCAACAAGTTCGACATGGAAGAAACATCCTGACCCGCTACTTTACCACAATTATAGAAACAGACGCTACAGTCAAACCCATCTCTGAAACTACAGTATATAGGGGCCATTCAGAAACTTGAACTTGCAACAATATTAAATACTTTATGTTTCAGATTTTTACCATAATATTTTAATTCATCCATAACTTAATATATGTTTAATTTATTCTTGTTTCTAGTCTCGCCTCGCCTCGCCTTCCTCCGCTTATCCGGGTCCGGGTCGCGGGGGCAGCATTCTAAGTCGGGCAGCCCAGGCCACCTTCTCCCCGGCCAAGTCTACCAGCTCCTCAGCTGGGACGCCCAGGCGTTCCCAGGCCAAACTGAAGATGTATTTCCTCCAGCTTGTCCTGGGTCGACCTGGGGGCCTCCTGCCGGCAGGACATGCCCAGAACACCTCCCAAGGGAGGCGTCCAGGAGGCATCCTTACCAGATGCCCGAACCACCTCAACTGGCTCCTTTCGATATGGAGGAGCAGCGACTCTACTCCGAGTCTCTCCCGGATGTCCGAGCTTCTTACCCTATCCCTAAGGCTGAGCCCGGCCACCCTGCGGAGGAAACTCATTTCAGCCGCTTGTATCCGCGATCTCGTTCTTTCGGTCACTACCCAAAGCTCATGACCATAGGTGAGGATTGGGACGTAGACCGACCGGTAAATCGAGAGCCTTGCTTTCTGGCTCAGCTCTCTCTTTACCACAACAGACCGGTTCAGCGTCCGCATCACTGCAGACGCTGACCCAATCCGCCTGTCGATCTCCCGCTCCCTCCTTCCCTCACTCGTGAACAAGACCCCGAGATACTTGAACTCCTCCACTTGAGGCAGGACCTCTCTCCCGACCCGGAGTTGGCAATCCACCTTTTTCCGGTCGAGAACCATGGCCTCAGATTTGGAGGTGCTGATCCTCATCCCAGCCGCTTCACACTCGGCTGCGAACCTTCCCAGCAAGAGCTGAAGGTCAGAGCTCGATGAAGCTAGGAGGACCACATCATCCGCAAAAAGCAGAGACGCGATTCTCCTGTCACCAAACTCCACCCCCTCCACACCACGGCTGCGCCTAGAAATCCTGTCCATAAAGGTTATGAACAGGACCGGTGACAAAGGGCAGCCCTGGCGGAGTCCAACCCTCACTGGGAACAGGTCCGACTTACTGCCGGCTATGCGGACCAGACTCTTGTTTCTAGTATTAAACATTTTTCTGCACTACTGGCTACACATGTAAGTTTCTGAATAGCCCCTACATAGTAGAGATCATAAACATTACATGTCAGATTTCTTCAAAATAAAAGTAAATAAAACTGAAAAAACAACCCCCAAATCAAACGGACTCCTACAAAAGTCACTGTTCTTTTTCATATGGTTAGTTTAAAACTTAAAGCTCTGTACTAACTTTGATAAAGAGTTTTATTTTGATAAAATATTTCCAATCAAGTGTCTATTTACTGTCTTGTCTTATAAAATTACAAAGAAAACCAAATTGTTAAACTTATTTTGCCACTGCTGCAGGACTGTAACTATTATTTACTTATTTCTAATTGTTTTATTCAAAATAACAAAGTCAGTTCTAGCCAGCAGCTGAAAACAAACATGATAGTCTGATGATCTTTTATTAGCTGCTACTGCATCCAGTGAAATTACTTTAGTCAACCTTCAGGGAAGTAAAACTAAACCAACCTTCCTGACCAACACAGACCCCGATCATAAACACTAACATTTGCCCTACGTATATAAATGTAAACAAATGTGACACCACTTCCTCAATAAAAAATAACAAAAACTTCAACACCAAATGTCCAATTGTTGAACAAACTGTATTTCAGAGTCACCGCTCTTTAATTCATCCTTTAATCAGCATTCGTCACTGTGACAAACAGCACTAATTAGAAACAATTCCAGGAAATGACAAAAATCACTGACAGGCACTGCTTGAGGTCACAAACTTGCCTGAATACTAAACAGTTTCAGGAAATGTTCCGTTGTATGTCCTGTCTGTGACTGGAGCTTTAAACTAAACTGCATCAGCTCCTATATGACGGGAGGTTACGAAAAACAACAAGTGGGATTCCGGGAAAAGCCACACTGCCACCAAACTCTTACCAGAAACAGAGAGGGGGAAGGGTCAAGGGGAAAATCTCTTAAAACCCGTGACTCTCTCCATCTCACTTCTTCCACTCTGCTCTCACTAATAGTTGTCCGTTTTTCTCAGGGTTGTGGTTACTGCTTCATCCCCTCGAGCAAAGCTGGTTTTACATCTTGATCAGAGTGAGTCCAAACGTCTGGAGGGTCGTCATGATCACACGGCAGAGTGTGTATTTACGAGTGAGGTATGGGGGGGGGAATTAATCCGGTAAATGCTGTCACCAGGCTAATTGAAGGCTAATCCAATCTCGCTGTTCTGGTCTCATAAACCTGTCCACTACCTTGTAACCATGCTCTCTTTCATACATCCAAACATTTGTGTGACACAGTATTACAGCCTCTGACTGCAGGTCACAAACATTTATACGTGTTTTTTTCACTGACACAATAAACAAACACTATGAGTGTTGGGATCTCTTACTTTAGCAAAGTTGCAGAGACGCACTGCATCCTCCCAGCGTGCAGAGGCGCTGTACTCGTGCAGGATGGCGGGATACGCAGGTACGCTGCTGTACCCCAGCGAACCGTCTCCTTGGCGAAATGTCACTTTAGTGCCGATGTAGCTTAGAATGTGGGTTGAACGGCTGAACTCACTTAGCACAGACACAGACACGCACGAGTTAAAACAAATGACCACATCCTCACATTTTACCACACAGAGCTCAGTGATGACGGTTTGTGTGCAAGTACTTCTGTTCTGCAACATATATAGAGCAACGTGATGTGCTTAATAAAAGCCCCCTTTTTTACCATTAGGATGTAGAGGATGATGCTAAATAGGAAAACAACTGACTGAAAGACTCAAACACAGCTGATGTTCACGTCTCTGTAATCCAACCAGCTGCGCTGAAATATAGATTGAGGATTTATAGTAAACAAATAAAAACACGAGAAAAATAAAGGATTAGTAACTTTGTTCTGTCGTTTCTCTCATGCTGCAAGGATGGTGAATATATAACCTTTTTGATGAGATTGCAAATACATAGAACAAAAGATTAATTTAATAAAAGGAAGCATAAAGCATTTCATAATATAAATATAATCTCTTAAGTACCATTACCTTTATTAGACTTTGACTTGGGGTTACTGGAAAACAGAAAATAGTTCCTGCTCATTTTGTGCAGTTTGAATACAGACCACAGAGACACAAACATCAGCTGACTACAGTTCCACCCAGCAGGTTGTTAGCCTCGATGCTCTAAAGCCAAGCCAAGAAAGTAGCTCAAGAAGCAGGATGTTGTGTTACACATGAGTTCCCACCTAGGTTTAATCGGTTATTTCCAGCTAATTATTAAATCACTGCTTTGCTTTAGGGGGATTTTAGCGTCCACTAGTCTCTGATTTTGTCCTTCATACGGTTTCATTCAGATTAGTGTTGCAGACATGTATAAAGGGGGTTTAGGGTTGCCTGAATGCAGGCACACTGCCTGAGCACCTCCTGTGTTGGATGAAGCGGAGGACTTTTGAGCAGGAAGCATTGTGCAGCCTGACAGCTGCTGGCAGGACTGAGCGAATCAGACACTTTACCTTAAGGAATGAGCTGGAAGGTGCAAAATAGCTTCCTTTACTTTGCAAATTCTCCTGCTATTTGTCAAACGAGAATCCAAAGTGCAACAAGGCTTGACTTTTACACCAACTCTGACTTTAAGTTTTAAAATGACGTTCTGCCTCTGTGGTAAAAGGCCTAAATCACTCATCAGAGTGGATATTAGAGGTTTTATCTGCGAATAAAAATGAACTGTACATGTTTACCTGCTGTCTTTGACGTAGAGCGTTTTTGGTAGCAGCTCCTTGTCAGTGAAGACAACACTTGGGTAGTACCACACTGTAAACTGATTGTCCTGGATTCCACACAAGATGCTAGCAGTGTCATTCCACGCCATACAGTGAACCATGCTCCCTAAATGACGGGATACATGTTCATTATTAGTTACACATGTATGAAAACAGAGACGATCACCGAGCATCACAAAAAGCTGAGTTTTCTCCTGCTCGTCTCACCAATTTTGCAGATTTTGGGTTCTCTTCCCAGATGACGCACAGAGGCCAAGTAAAGGTCACGGTTCTTGTCTATCAGCGCAATTTTTTTGTCATGGGACGGGCCACACTGATCCAAGGCTATCTCCACCACCTCCAGCTACAGGAAAACACAGAAACATACACAAATACATAAATGGAAAAAAGGAAGAAAGGAGAAAACAGTGGACAATGTGTGGTAGGCAGACAGGAAAAACAAGAAGAAGCAGGCTTACATATTTTATTAACTTTATGAAGGATGGGTATATTTTTGTTTGCAAATAACTCAAGTCTGTCTGCTTATTTTGAGATGCAGCAGCTGCTTTTATAGCAAAAGACAAAAAGTGTTATAAAAACTCATGCAAGTTGTGGAACTTGAGAAAAAAGTGACTTGTAAAAATATTAAATCCGTATAAAATACATTCCTTAAAATGAGAGTTTGGATGAGCAGCTTGATGACTGGACCATGGGTAGTAGAATAGTGTTTTAAGGGAAGACACAAACAGTCAAATTCAATAACATTATTCTGAGCTAGTGCAAGTCGAGCCTTTGTTCCTCCCACTGTCTGCTCCTTCCTGCCTGGTGTTGGAGTCACAAAGCAAACTGTTGATTATATGCTGGTGCAAACATGGCTATGACGTGCACCAGGTAGGAGCAACTGGCACTCGGTGTCTAACTGCACAAACTGAAGATGGACATAGCAGAGACAGATGTGACAGAGAGAAAGACAATGTTTTCTCAAAGTGATCTGCAGGTGTTAATGACTGAAGCACAAAGTCACTTCCAAAATTAAAAGTTAGACTGGAGCTCAATGATTCATTTCCAGCTTTCATATGCAATCAAGAACTGCATCCTTCATCAGAGTCACTCCTCCTCCTCCTCATGAGGAATCACATTTAGGATTACATTTCTAAATCAACAGAAACATTTTGTGCTTCCTAGACAAACATATTTTTTTATTTTTTCTTAAAGAAAAAACCTAACAAAACAGATCCTTTATTCTAATTCTGATCAGCTGAGTGTGTGCTGCATTCTCTTTCCCTGCATGGAGGGATGAACAATCTGTTGGTGAATTCAAGCCAGAATTTCTGTTGGATCGTTTAGTTACACAAGCATAAATTCAGAAAAGGCCAACACGTTCTGCTGTTCTGCCTAAAAATGGTCCCCTTACAACAGTTCTGCATAATGTTTTAATAGTGCTCTCCCAAAAGGTTCAAGGCAGGCAATAATGTTTTTGCCCATGTCTGTTTGTTCACTTATAAAGTATATCAAGAACCACTGGATGAATTTGATGAAAACCCTCAAAGTAATCACTGGATTTACGTCTATGACTGATTAATATTTGGAGTCAACTCGATTCAAGATGACCACCACAGCTAAAAGAAATTGTAGAAATCAAAACAATGTCTATAACTCCGTCAGTTTTTAGGATTTCAGCAAAAAGGATGTAATTTCTCAACATAAAATGATCTTAGCTTAAAACTCATGCATGAAAGGTGATGGGTGATTTGCATTCCTTCAAGGAATCGTAGGTTTTTAATATAGTTCCATTCATTTTCCATGATGCTGTGAAAGTTAATGACAATCAGCAAATTTCAAACTACTCCAATTTTAACCCTGAAAAGAAAACAGGTTAAAAACTACAACAGAGAGGTGGGACAACTTTCCTGTTGCTTAAACCCATTTGCTCTAAACTAGAGGAAGGATTACCCACATTGTGTGTAAAGGGCTTCCCATCACCAAGAGATTTTCCACTCAGGATGTCAAAGAAAAGGATGACTGTCAAGATAAAAAAAAAAAAGAAAAAGGACATGATAAAAGAACAGGGTAAGATTTTATTTTAATGGATGTGGTTAAAGGGCCCTCTCACCTTTTTCATCACTCTTGTCTCGGATGGCGATTGTGTCATTACTGAGCGAGACACCCTGAGCATTTAAGACGTCGGCTCTCATACCGGGAAACTTCGGAGAGGATATTAATCGACCCTCGTAGGAGAAAGTGTACAACCCCGATCCGTCCACCAGTAAAAAATGTCTGAGGGAGGAAGACGGGAGGACACAGTGGATGAGAGAGGAGTAATGCTCTACACGGGTAGATAATTCTACACGTGGGTGAGTGTGGGGAGGTATAAAGAGGGGCAAAGGGAGAAATGAAGTAGATAAAATGTTAGGATCTAAAAGAATGAAGTGATAATTAACTGTCACACTCAGGTGATTTATAATGTATCGCACATTAATGCAGCATTAACTTACTAAGCGAGGTGCATTGAACTCAGCTGCGATTACAAAATAGCCGGTAATCATTTTAGCTCTATGCTGAGTGTCAGAGACGGCACTGGAGTATTGCACAAGAGCTACTCCATATTAATCTAATTTCCCCCAGTGGTTTCTCTCTCAGCCTTATTGTATGACAAGGGCTAAGCTAGAGCACACCCTGTGAGTGTGTGTGTGTGTGTGTGTGTGTGTGTGTGTGTGTGTGTGTGTGTGCGTGCGTGCGTGCGTGCGTGTGTGTGTGTGTGTGTGTGTGTGCGTCTGCTGCTTGATGAGTGGCCAATGGAGAGTAATGAAGCATTAGAGAAGCTGACAGACGATCCAACAGCCTGTTCTGTCTCTTGTTGCACAGCTCCTGGAGTTGAAAGACTCACTTCTCTGCTTGCAGGATGAGGCTGACTGTTCCTTCCTTTAGATCGAAGATCAGAGGAGTGTTCCAGTTTTTTGAGCTGGCACAAAGAAACGACACAATTACACATTTCAAAGTTTGTAAAGGTGGAATAATAAACACTTATTTTCTAAGAAAATGGTATCAATCAGTGATTCAAAATCTAGGGTGTGGGGTTTTAAATGAGACAGAAACGGTCAAAATATATATTTTCCACATATAAAATAATTATCAAACGTTTATACATGTACACATGTTTATAAAATGAATCAAAAGGGTAGAACGTTCACATCTTAGTCACAGAGGACATAAACTACTTTAAATGCAAGTTAAAAAAAGAAAAATGATGTCCAAAAAAATTGAATTGTCAAAGAACAAGAACACAGACTGATCAAACAGAGAGTTTCAGGGTATTCTATTCAGAAGAACTACATGAAAATATGAGATTTAGCTTTTTGTAACAATGAAAACAAGAGTCTGTAACCAGATTAACATCTCATCCAAAGACAGAGGTATGGAGGATCAAAGTGGCTGCTAGTCTTCATAAAGGGAACAATTATCTGCAAAGTATTTCAATGAATAAAAGATAAATTAGCTAATTGTTCCTTTTGTTGTTTGAGTGCACTTTCAGGAGGCGCAACTTTTTTGTCTGTGTAAGAAGTGGGCTCCCAGGAAAGAAGCACTGTCATAGTCAATAAAACTCTGAAGAAAGATCAATAAAAAGAGAGAAAATAAATCTAAATGTGGAGCATGAAGAGCGCAGTGAAAAAACAAAGACAGATAACGGTCATTATAGAGAAAAAATGCTGACAGACTTCAGAAATGTCCTTTAGCTTCCATTTATCTCCTAGTTATGTAAATAAAAATCATTTTGCTATATTTAACAAACTCTAATGACATCAACATTATGCAAATCTACCTTTTAACTTAAATCTACATTTTGGTAAGTTTTGTTCTTTCTTTCATCACTATTTACATATTATTCAAATGTTGCACAAATTTCTGAAATAATATCTATAAAATTTAGGGGAAAATTAACAACAGGATGGGAGGCTCAGAGGAGAGAAACAGAAGAAAAGTACTGACTTGTAGATGTAGCACTGGAGGGAAGTAGCGACCACCAGGTGATCGAATGCCAGAGAGGCTTTGATGACTCGATCTCTAAACTCCAAAATGTCAACGGCATCGTTCAGCACATTCTTCACCTGTGAAAAAAGGACGGCAGGAGAGGGAGGCAAAAAATGAAGTGAAAATAAAAAATAGAGATCGTTTGATTTCATGGTGACTACTTACCAACATAAAGTTTATTCTAAGAGAAAATGTTTTATATTTAAACAAGAATGTTTTACTGAAATAGAGCGAGGGAACAAGTGGGCACTCTTTCCTTTTTCACCTGCATAGATAAATACTTCTCCCCAGCTCAGTGTGAATCACTGAGGAAGCTTTTTCCAGCACCAGGTGAAAGGTGGGGTTATTTTTACAGCTTTACAAATCTTCCTCCCCTGCTCCCTCCAGTAATCCAAATTTACATGCAACACAACCAGGAATAAATAACATTTAACCGCGAGGTGGTAAATTTGGCTGGTTGATTCACAAACCACTGGCAGATGTGCACTTTTATGAGGGACTGTGAGGAGGAGAGAGGGTGAGGAAGGAGACAGAAAAGCGCCAGAGAGGCTGAAAATAAACAGCTGATGACCAAATATTGTTTGGTTTGAACAAACTGTACTTGTTAATGGCGGATGTGTGCACACATGTGATACGTGTGTGCGCGCCCCGTTTGAAAATGTACAAGTGTGTGCATGCATACACTCGGGTGTGTAAACTGCATGTAAACTCTACCTTGTGGTTAGCGTGAGTTTAAACAGTAGGGAGTGGAGGAGTGAGGGAGGCAGTGAGACAGGCTGACCGTTGTCATCGGAGGGCTGCACGCCGGTCCTCTGACAGGATCGGATTTAATAAATAGATACAACTCCCAAAAACTAGAGGCGTCTACTTCTAAACACTTCTTTAAAGTTGACATTAAGAACACGGGTACTTTTTTTAAAAAACACTGTGCACTTTAACAAAAAGCAACTGTCAATTAAAACTGTCAGAATTCTACAGCACTGTGAAAAAGTATTTTGCCCCTTACAGATTTCTTCTGTTTTTTCTCAATTTTCACACTTAAATGCTTCAGATCAGCAAACAAATTTCCGTATCAGACCAAGACATCCTGAGTAAATATAAAATGCAGTTCTCGAGTTTTAAAGTTTTAAACACCTGGTACTCCATCTTTTAAAGCTGCACTCGGTAATTTGGTAAACAATGTAGCTTAAAACGTTTTTTCATTCCTCTTAACAACATTCTAACATAGTATAACTGTAAATATATTGTGGCTATAAAAAAAATGAAAGAAATTAATAAAGTGATTGTCCCACAGTTCTCTAAAACCCTCAGCCAATCATATGTTTTGGACCGAAAGCAACTATTGGACAATCCAGCTGTCTGTCTCACCGAAGCGCCTCACTTCCGCACTGCTGGGATCCTCCATTAATACGTGCTGGTGCATTTTGTAGTAGAACATCCCGGAAGTGAGAGAAGGACAGAAACAGCCGGCTGTTAGCGCTTCAATTTTAGAAAAAAATACCAGAGTCCCAAAAAGAAAAACACCTTTTCAGCTAGCAGAAAACAAAAAATGTTTGGATGAAGAAAGAGGAAAAACCAGGGAAAACCAGGGTTTCAATGACTGGTGTTTTGCTCTCTCTTGTTTACTGTGGCAGTGCGCTGTCCCATGTCCAGGGAAGGCGTGGCCTATGAATTATAGCCAACGAGAGGGGTGAGAGCTCTGAGATGCGTTTGTGTAAAATAGCTAGCGATACCTAGCTTGTTTAGAAATTACAGAGTGCAGCTTTAATTGTTTATGGGGTAAAAATCTATCCAAACCAACCTGACCCTATGTGGAAAAAGTAATTGCCCCCTTGTTTAAACCATGAATTCATTGTGATTAACCACTTTATTTGGAAAGTTGAGTTCACTTTTACTAGCCAAACCCAGGCCCGATTACTGTCAGACCTGTGGAATAAAGAATGCACTTCAATAGAACCTGTCTGACAACATGAAGTAGGCTAAAAGATCTCAAAAAGCAACACATAAAATGTTCTAAAGATATTCAAAAACAAAACAAAAAAACCCAGAACAACATCTAAAGCACTGCAGGCCTCACTTGGTTAAAGTTAAGGTCAGAAGTCATGATTCAGCAACAAAAAAGAGACGGGACAAAAATGGCATCCATGAGAGAGTTTGCAAAAAACATGAATGTGATCCTCAACCTTTTCCCACACTTTTGGGGAAATATTCTGTTAACTGATGAGAAAAAGAGGATGTTTTTGGAAGGTGTGTATCCCGTTCCATCCGGAGTAAAACCAACACCGGATTTCAGAAAAACACCATCATGCTAAACAGTCAGGCATGGTGGTGGTAGTGTGATAGTCTGGGGCTGCTTTGCTGCTTCAGGACTTGGACGATGTGCTGTAACTGATGTTTATGTTAATTTATCTATTTAGCTTTTATCCAAAGTGGCTTACAATATTAACAACCTGTCAGGCATGTTGTGGTCTGTGTGGGGAAATCAGAGTACCTCGAGGAAACCCACATATGCACGGTGAGAACATGCAGCTCCATGTAGAAAGGCCACAGCTCGGATTCAAACTTGCGACCTTCTTGCTGCAAGTCAACAGTGCTAACAACTGTGCCACCATGCAGTGGAACTATGAATTCTGCCGTCTACCAGAAGGAGAATGTCTGACTTTGACCTAAAACAATCCATTCATGATAGAAAATCTTCCACTGTGGCCAAAATGAAAAAATTCTAAAAGAAGAAAAGGAACAAAATTCCTCCACAGCGCCATTAGAGACTCTTCACTAGTTATCACAAACACTTGATTGTAGATGTTGCCACCAGGAGTGTTACAACCAGCTATTAAATTCAGGGGACAATCATTTTCTCAGACTGCACTAGTTTGGTTTGGATAACTTTCTTCTTTTAACCATCAAACTGTCCTTATTTTGGGGCCTATGGAGTTTTCTAGTTTTTTGGATCCATTTGACCTCTGAAGACAGCACGAGGGTTTATTAACAAAACCGTCATTCAAAAACAGCATTTCATATTTACTCAGGTTATCTTTGTCTGATACTGAAATTTGTTGGCTGATCTAAAACTATTAAGTGTGAAGAGTAAGCTAAAACAGAAGAAATCTGTAAGGGGGCAAATACTTTTCACAGACCTGTATTTCCTCATAGATAAATTAATTCTGAGTCATTTTTTATTTTTTTGCAGCAAAAAGAAGAAATGTATATCTTTTCCCCAAAACAACTTCCAGTCAGACTTTTAAAACCAAAAGACAAAGATGGATTTCTTTAAAGAGAAAAGGAACAACAACCTAAACAGCGTTGTTTCAGGCTCTCAGTCTCTACCTCCATGCTTCTCCTCTTGGTCAGAGTGATGACAAAGTTCTTCCACTCCCAGTGCTGCTCCACCACATGGGCAAAGATGACATGTCCGTTTCCGCAGGCCCCGGCCAGCTGGGTGCCGTCCGCAGACCAGGCCAAGCTGAACACGCTGCCTGTGTTGGGTTTCTCCATCGCATAGGACCACTAGAAAACAGAAGAGCAAAAAAAAGAAAAAAAAAACGGAGGAAAGATAGAAACACAGATTAGTATGGTTAGAGACAGAAGATATTGATCTACAATAATAAATAACCACCTGTGGGGATGTTCAGGGCTGTGTAGGCTTGTTTTTGAGTATATGAAACAGTCAGACAATCTGTCACTGAGTTGTTACTGCAGGCAAGAACAATTTCCATGCGTGTTATTGAAAATGTTTGTGTAAGTAACATCGATATAAAAGCCAGGATACAAGTCCTCCCAGGAGAACGATAATAAGATGAGCAGTAATTTAAAACAGAAGCCAAACGCTAACATGTCGTCTCCCTTCTGAAAGAAAAGGTTTGAAATCAGAGTGTAAGAATAAGGTGAATGACAGCAAAACACAAAAAGATAAATGAACTCACTTCTAGTCCACAGACTTGCATCAGTCTGCACCAACTTGAGCGACCATTTAAATCTCTGCCTTTCCAAGAAAACTGCTCATCTGTATTTAACTTCCCATTTTCCCCATTATGTTCATTTTATTTCCAGCTCCATGTCTTTTGTCCTACACATATTTCCCCACTCTAAGATCATCTGAAGATTATAATGTTTCAAAATACCTTGGAGTACCAGGTGTTCAAAGTCCTCTAGTTTGCTATTTCTATTTTAAAAAAATAATAAAACCAAACACTATTTAGGATGAGTACTAGATAGATGAGTTGTGTTCATTTAATACACAAATATTAATAGCTGCAATACACTTTTCTTTACACCAAAAATGCATCTGCTGAATGAAAGTGACGGATCTGAGTCAGGATTGGACTCTCAGCTGAGATCTTCAACACAAACGCTTGCATTCACACTGTAAACTGCTTATGAGGGGAGAAAAGTGCTAATGTTAACCTTGCCCTGCCGGTTTGCCCGCAAAGGCGAGACAAGTGTGGTGCAGCTGGCCAAGTGCTGCGGTGAACCTTGGAGCAAAAGGCCTCAGTGTGTTTGCCGCCTCACACACGTGGAGCTGCGGGATGTGAGGTGTATCGTTATTTCCTCCTCGCTGCCTCTGGCGGGGCTGGAGGTAACAGTCGGCAGGCTACAGGTTACAGGCTTTGATCTCCCTCCCTCTCCAGGTCCATGTGAGCCCCAAACACACGCCACTCAGCTGGTTTTGGTCAGCTCCCCTTCCAGCAGTTAATGTCATATTAGGACCCAAAATAGCTGGAGGGAAAAAAGACCTCTCCCTTGTGGACTGAGGATATTTTGTTAAAGTTAAATTATTATCTATTTAACTTTCACCCCTCCCTTCTTCCCCTTTGATTTCTGTAGATTCAACTTCCCTCACATTTGTTGTGAATTTCAACAGCAATCACCCTTTCTTTAAACAAATATGTACTTTATATTAAGGATTTTAAGGCGTGCTTAAACAAAATCCGCTGCCAAGCAGCTAAGACCAGCATTTACCAAAACAAGAGAGCTCATTTATTCTTCTGCTAACATCTTGAGATGACCCGCTCTGTGTTAAAGCACCCCAGGGAGAGAAAAGAGGCCGTGAAGTGAGAGCGATGGATAGATGAAGGGTCAGAGATGCTGCTGAATGTATACACCAGACTGTAATGAAGCAAGACATATGATACCAGGCTGTGGAGCACTGCTGGACCCGTGCTTACCTAATGCTTTTAACACATTTGACACTTTCTAGAGCTAGAAAGTGAGGCTGTGTGTGAGTGTGAGTAGGGATCTTTGTGTGTAATACATGTATGTACACGTGTGGGATAAAAAGTGTGTAAATAAAATACTGTGTTTGAAAAAAGAATGTAACAAAGTAAGATGATCTATTAGAATGTTTTACACGTGTGCATAAAAAGGAAAAAAAGAAGTTCGGGTTTCCTTTAATCGAGTGTCCCGTGTCTGTTTTTTTACTGTGCGCGTGTGTTTAAAAGAGGTGAAAATCCTCCAGCTTGTCAAGAGTTTTCAGTCAGTGTCTGACTTTAGGACAAACAGAAGGGAAAGTGAGGAGGGGGGGTGCTGGTCTGAAATAAATGTTCTGGACCTTCACGACAGATAAAGACATTTTTCCAGAGCTGCATTCAAACACAAGTTCACAGCCTTTCTGTTGGTTCTGCACCTTCCTCTCTTCCATTCATTAATCAGATATTCTGAAACACGTCAGACAAAACAGTAACCGGTTAGAACGGCATCAAAAAGCTTATGAGAAATGGAAATATACTTTTTTTTTTTTTTTTGGTTAGAATCCAGTTCTGTGTGTAAATTTTTGCTGACTGACAACCTGATACAAGAACTTTGTTATTAAAAAAATTCAGACTTTTTTTTTTTATTGTTGTTGACATTTTATAAGGTTTTATCAGCTTGTAGTAAAACTACATAGAACTTGTCCCAAGAGATCCCCAAAAAACTGAAAAAAAATTCAGAATTAACATTTCAGAGTGTTACTGTAAAGTGATCAAATATTTTATTCTACAAGATATTTCCTTAGTTTAGGTACAGCTTTCTGAATAACATTACCAAAATCACAAAAGTAAAGAATATTAGTATCATGCCTATATTTAAAATGCTATATAGCTTATTGGCCATAACTTCAGAGAGGTATTTCTCTTACTCTGTTAGGTTAGGTTATGTGTCACATATTTAAACCAGACCACTTTTTTTACATTTAGATTATTTTAAGGTTTTTTTGTCGTGTTACAAGTAGTATTCACAATACTGATCAAACCCAGTCCCTCATCTGAGATCTAGTTTAGTGAGTCTGAAAGAGGAAAAAATATTTCAAATGCATTAATAATCATTTGATATTATGATTATTTTGATAAATTCAATGCATCTACCACCAGAGGCAGCAACGTAACCCCAGATAATGAAAAAACATATACGGGGAGTTTTTGATGGTATGTGATAATATTAAAAAGCAAGTATAATTGCATTTAAATAAAGGAAGTACTTAGTCCTAAAAAAAAAACTGTTATTTGAGTTAGACTGTTGACTATCCAAAATGTTTGTGCAAAAATTTATCTGGTCTTTGTCTTCAAGAGTTCAGCTGAATTCACTATGCAGCATTTGGCACAAACTGCTCTTTACATGCCTTGTGCGACTTCACGGAGTTTCCTCTTCACATTACATCCTAAAAGCTTCACAGAAAGTTGCAACAGTCATATCTGGGAAATCTTTTGATATTCCAAACTTTTGAAAAGAGAACTTTAAGCAGCCTCTAGAACTGATACTTCTTTATAACAGTGGTGCTTCTGAGGCTCCTTTTATTTTTGTCACTGAACTTAAACTTGAAACAATCGGCTTAACAACCATTCATTTGTTAGTTTGGTCGCATAAGCAATAAAAAAACATTGGTCTAATTAGTTATTGTTGAAGAGAATTTAATATATTTTTTTATGTTATGCACTTTTTTTGCAGTAATCTTAAGACACTTAATTCATTCTGATTTCTAAAAGTTGGCTTATTTTCATTTTATACTTCCTGGTATCAACATTTGTCTTGTGATGCACATCATCAGTCAGGGAATGTTTTTGTTTTTGGCACACCAAAAAGCACAAGTGGAGTTTTGATATTTTACTGTGGATTTAACTTTAGTATTAAAAAAGGAAAAGAGATAAGCAGTGCGTGTTATAAAACCATGAGAGATGGAGGAGACAGTAAAGGAGCAGAACAGAAAGAGGAGCTGAATCAGCCAGTGGCAACAGATTTGGCAGCAGCTTTTACTGCAGCCTAAAGGGGTGGAACTCCGTTGGATACTTGGGATTTCTACAAGACAAGGCTGGAAAGAGATTTAGGATTAAAGCAGAGAGACATTACACAGAAAGAAAGAAATAACATAGAAACATGCATAAAAAAAGTGTAAAAAGATCAAAATCAAGACTTAGGAGGGAGATATGGAGGGTGATTTTGGAGCTTCGTCTAGCTGAAGTCCAGTCTGGTTACTGAACCCAGAATACCCATAATGAGCAGCTTTGTGGTCAGAGAGAAGGTGGCAGACATGACATATAGGTCTTAGTTGAGGTCCACAGGGAAAAGAGGGTGAGACCCCTCGAAACTCACAATGAGCTTATACAGAACGACCAAATACACTTAGTAACACAGTCCACAACTTGTGATGTTGCACCAAGATAAAAACTCATGCATCCTGAGTATGTCAACATTCTGCATTTGTGTGACTTTAATATACAGACATAAATAATTTACATTAAGTGAAAAACACTAGGTCCAACAAGTAATAATTTAATAAAACTTGTTATCTTTATGGTTTTGTTTTGTTTTGTTGGTGTTTCTATTTTAATTTCTTCTGAAATCATTCTCAGATCTGGGTGAAAACTCTGGCTCCCATCATGCAACTCATCCCATACAGACAACAGCACACTCATGCACACATACGTACATACATGCTCACACACTTGGGGGGAAAAAAACAACAACAACCCAAAGCCAATCCATTAGAGCACAGACTCTTGAAGAAGTGCATTTGCTCTCCCCCTCCTCTCTCCCTCCTGCTCGCTCGCTCGCTCTGCATTTCTCCACATATGTTAACCATTAAGACTGGCAGGTGCTGTGAGCCTGCCCCTTCTCTCTATTGTTGCCCTGCAGCCGCAACCAATATGGGGACGTCTGCAAAGAGGTTATGTTAACAAAAATTAGCTCTCAGGCAACGACGATCTTACTCTGACAACCGCAGCACACTATGACTTCAAGTTGTAACAAAAAGCACCCGCTGCGTCTTACCCCACATGTGCACCTCTCTAACCAGCTACGGCCCTGTAACTTCTTTCAGTTGTCTTATTCTTTTCAACATCCCTCAATCACAGTGGCAGTTGCCTGCAGTGTTAAACACTCCACGTATGCTTAAAGGTAGCCGTTTACAAGAGTTGTGTTTAGCTGGATTTACTGTATATTCATCATTATGCAAATTTATTATCAGCAGAATATAAATGCAGATTTCAAACAACATGCTCTAGATTTGCTTGATGTTAGAAATAAAAGTCATCCTATAAAAACAAATCACTAAGAAAGATGGAAATGCAGAGGCAGAGTAAGACACAGGAAAAGGTGAGAAATTAAAATGATCATTGGTCCTCACTCCTCACATCATGGACCATTAGCTCTGGAGCTTCCAAACGTTCATGTCCAGACTTGTCTGGGACATGTCTGCAGGCAGTAGGTGGCAGTGTTAGGAAGCCTTGACTTTATTATGCAAATACATTCTGGACTGTTAGACAGCCTGAGAAATGTTGGTCCCATCAGACAACATCCTGTGGAGTTTGATGGGGACAAAAAGTGTGAATATCTGTGCTATTGTAGCATCCCTCACCCCTCTCCTCATGTTCACTACCTAAAACGGTGCTCTGTTTCTTAACAGTGGGGGCTTTGGGGAGTGGGGGTGGGCAGGACTGAACCTCAGTCCAGGGAAAGGGTTAATGACACATGTCTGGACTAATGGCTCCCTGTGGAGCTATCTGCTGATTCAGCCCCATTACTTCACAAGCATTAAATACGTCTGCCCTGACCTCTCTCTGCTCCCCCCAGCCCTAATGCAAGTCAACAGCCTGCTAATCAGAAGTAGGGCATGAGGTTTCCAGACTTTTTGTGCTATTCTAGCCCTTTGTCTCGGACACTCCTGACACAGTGAGACAAGCATCAAGGAAAAACTTTTAACTGCCATTAGTGTTAATGGGTCAAGCTCAGTCCATGACCCTGTTGAAAACCTGTGTTTTGCGCAGCTACAATATTATAAGCTGTTTGTTTAAAAAGAGAAATGTGCAATTGTATAGCATGCACACACATAACAATATTGTAGAAAAATTACATTGTAATATCTGCTGAAAATAATACTGGTACAACTACATAGAAACCTGAACAACAGATTGGTGTAAATGCTCTTAGATTTTTACTGATGCCAATGACATTGACTTCTTAGCAAAGGAGAGGAAATTTAAACTTGAAAACTGAACCTACAGAGAGAATATAATTTTTAACCAAGCCTACCAACAAAAACTGTTCATTTGCAAATGTTGTACTGTATACTGCAAACAAACCTTTGAAGTTAAACTTAGCTTTACTCTGCCTGCACCGACAAAATGGCATTGTTTTGTCATAAATAAAAACTGAAATTTAAGTTTTGTGAAAACCAACAAAACCAAAATAATCTCATCAGTAAATATCAAATATTGCTACAAAAGCACTATATTCTCCAAACCCTGAACCTCTCTTATCTGTTCGTTTAATTCTGCACTGGAGAGCTAGTGGGAGCCGCCTTAGTCCAGAGTTAACAGTCTTACATAAATCAGAACAGATGGCAGACTCTCTGCAAAGCCAGCTGGCTTCAGTTTTCTTGTGTGTCTGTATGCAGGACGGGACCTGGGGGTGCAGGTACTGAGAGTAAACTCCCTGAATATCACATCACAATATGTCTGGTTTGTGATGGACAGTAGATCAATGCTGGCTAGCTTGTAGCCTTAAGAGACAAATCTACCCTTTGAGGCAAAAAAGGATGAAAGTTAGAGAAAGAAGATGTGCAGTTCTTTTGGATAGTGACTTGTGAGTCTCTCGGTCAGGTTATGGGTCTTTGTCAGCTTGCACAAACTCCATCCATGGAGAATGGTTGAGTTTTAGGATATGAACAAGCTGGCTCTATATCCAGGCTTGGTTTGACCAAGAGTGGAAACAGCTCTATTAAGAGCTGGCTTCTAATACCAAATTCATACATCAGTTAAACAAGTTAATGAAACATTTTCCCATAACTTCTTGAAAAGGTGCATTAACTCATTATAACAAACTGAGGACAGACCTCTCAGGTACAACAACATGTATCATGTGTAGTACCACAGTCTCTGACAGACACAACTTTCTGGGATAATTATCTTAGTTTATTATTTCTGACAGGACTGCAGATGTTAACAGCACACAACAGAACTGGGAACGAGCTGCCAGCTGTCTTGCAGAGAGATAAAAATCAACTGATCTCATCTGAATTTGTTGCTGTCAGTTTCAGAGTATTGATGTGAAACAGGAGGATCTGGTAAGGTTGTGTTTTTTATGTTTTTTAAAGACAAATTAAAAAGTGACCTGTTCTCACTCTTGCAGGCCTGAGCGCAGCACCCCCATAAAAATCAGCTTGTGCATGAGTGTGTTGTGCTCCTGTCAATGCTAATCAAATCAGAGACAATAAATACCAGTGATTGCTGCAGAGTCATTTGGTATGAAACACTTTGCACTCAAATGCCAGATGTTAGCAGTGGGTATTTGGACCAGTGGAAAACGGCAGAAGATGATACAGTATTTGTGATCCTATTATCCTGCCTTTTTAGGGGAAGATGACTACTTTGAAGAGAATTTCTTTCGACTAAATCTATAAGTTTATCAATGATTATTCACCCAGTTTCTGCAAACAAACTGTAGAAGAGTTCTTAAGCTGACACTATAAAGCTTCTGCTGGGTGAATTTGCCAGAACTTATTCAACAATAAATATTTGCGTTCCCCGACTCTGCAATAGACTTTATAGCCGCCATCCATTTGTAAACGCAGGCTAGAGCAAGGAGTTCTGCAAATCTCTGCATTGAAATACCCATTGGCTCAGCTAAAGAGATACAGAGGCCTGGCCTGAGATGAGTGCAAAGTGGTATAAGTCGGAGCTTTGGCAGTGTGAGGGGAAACAGAGAGGAGGGGGTTGAGTAGAGGGGTTGAAGGGGGAGAAGCAGGACAAACTAGAAGATATCAGGATTGAGAGAGAGAAAAAGAGAGGGGCGTAATGATCTACACATGGTTTCATGCTAGAGCCTCAACATAGTAACCATAGACACATGCTGGGGCCTCCTGGGACTCATCAGCAGGACACAGCTGTGAGTTGGACAGCAGAATTCTATTAGCACCAGCTATGCACATGTGCACTTGCAAAAACCCACATGCATGTACACACACACACATGCACAAATAGGCACAGGTAAATTTGGTATTTAAATATGTTTTGGTATGCTGCAAATGGCACAACACATAAGACGATAAAACAATCGGTGATTGCAGATCAAGAATATACAAGATTACTCTGTTGGTCTTTCAAGCAGAGAATCCAAACCTGGGGTACTTAACGGGGGGGATGCCAATAATCACAGCTGGTGTGTAAGGGTTTTGCTGTACACGGGTTGTCAAAATTAGTTTTGCTCATGTAAAAAAGACTTTACTTTAAAGTCTGGGTGAATATCTAAATGCACCAAATGCTGCTGTACACTGAGAGCTAACTTTTACAAGTTTTCCAAGTCCTTTTTGGAAAGATTCTAAGAAGTGCTTTGACACCTTTATACAAACTGACAAGTTTCCTATTAAAACTTAATTTTTTGCAGACACTATCAATCTCTTTAATGAGAACAACAAGGGCCTGATGCACTAACTAGAATACAGAGCTGGAAAAATGTCTAAAGACAGATTAAACTTGCTGTACGCACATCTTTACGCACCAATTTGCAAACTGCCTCAAGGTCAAATCAAGTCCTGTTTTACCAGTGCTGACAGGAACAGGAATCACAGGTGTTGGACAGCAAAGTACACAGAATATCTCAGCTGTAAACATGAACTCTACTGCCATAAAGCAGATCCAGTGTCATTTAAAAAAAAAAGAAAAACACTGAACTTGGTATGTAGATGAAGGTAACTTTTAGGTTATTTAATGGAAATTAAAAATGTCCTGTAAAGGCTTCCTGAAACAAATAAACGTATAAATATTGACAACAGCTAATCAAAATGGAATTTTTACATTTTGGCAAGGATTTTTTTTTTCCCTCAGAAAAAAAAAATGCCTTGGCATGAAAAATAAACTGCACAAGTCAGAAAGTAGTTTCTTCATATTAAGGTCTTTTGGGGTCACTTTTACACTAACTTTCCTCATAGCATCATTCAAACATGCTCACGGCGTAAGTAAATTTCAATTTTCACATATAGTTGAGTCAAAGGCCACCAATATGGCCAATCCAAGGCAAGGGGTTCTTCCATTTCAATGTGGATTTCAAGGCTTGTAAGGCCACGACCCATTGAGTCAACGACTGGCTTTGAGGGATATCAGGTCATTAGGTTACTGACTTTTTGGAGTGTCCAAATGCATCAACACAAACCCTGTTCAGCACACCAAATAAGCTGCATGAGGCATGTTAACCTAACCTTAACCAAATTATTTACTTAATACATAATTAAATGTTTAACACATAAATTACATAAAAATGTATCTAACATTTTTGAAAATTGAAACGAGGATTATTTTCGTTGTCTAAACACATTAAAACTACTCTAAAAGAACATGAATTGGACACTGAAAACCGACCTGACTATGCAAAAATTTTTCACTTTTGTTTAATCTAGTCTTCCTTCAGCACAGGAGAAATTTCTCCTTTGGTGCAGATGTTAATTGTATGCCCTAATAAAGTTTTGATTTTTACACATATGCACATAGTGTTAAGGCTAGAATACACCGGACACGTCGGCGACACGCCACGTCGTGGCTGCGGCGTTATTTTGATTTAAAACCATTCTAGTCCATCAGATCACTCACACAGAGCTCGCCACAACGCGTCCCAGACACGCGAGACGCCGCCAGCCAGCTAAAAGCTGGAATACACCGGATACCTCAGCGATGCGCCACCTCTTGGCTGCGGTGTTGGTGAGTCTTGTACTCACACAAGACGCGCTCCTGACACAGCGCGCCGTAGTATGCTGCTTAAAATAATCGCGCGATAGTCACAACATCACGCGGGAATTGAAAACTGGAAGCGGGAAGTGAATTCTTTGTTTATATGTGATCAGAGCTGCCGTCGTGTGTTGTGGGAACCTAATTCTAATTCTTTCAAAATGGGTAAGTAAGCTATTTAATGGAGCTGTTGTTTATGTGTACCGTAATGTTTGTGGCGGTTTATTTCTGTGTGCCGTAATAGGAGCCGTTCTGCGTCGTAACGTCGGTGTCATGGTAATGCCGGTGTCAGAAAGTA
>SSNR01000070.1:1332159-1401821 GCA_006937965.1 Callopanchax toddi | reverse complement strand
GAGCATTTCCTTCCGGTGTCTGACCCTCACCTGGCTGGCGGGGTACAGTAAATCCATGCCGTGCGGCTCTCCAGAGGGGCTTCCCGTTCCCAGCAGCTCCCAAGAGGGGATTCCCAACGGGGTTTCCAGCCTGACCCGACACTGTTTCGGTCAGCCTCGAACCGTTTAGCTGCATCCTGTGAAACTTTTTATAAACTCTTTCATTTCTTAACAATCCACCTGAACGCAGCTCAATGTTTGGAGCTCTGATGATCAAAAACCTGGTGCTAAACGCTGGTATTTTACCCAGACCCAAGTGAGGAGGTGGGTCACGGTCTACAGCTGGACCGACAGGGTACAGCCTTACAGGACTGATTGTTTTTATCTTTTTTTTTTTTTTATCTTAACAAAATAACTTCTCACTATAGTAATAAAATAATAAAATAACGGCACTCTGGGGGTTTGTTTTGCTCGTCACAAGTAGTGAATAGTGGATCAGTTTTCTATATAGAGAACGAACGGTCTCCCTGAACTGTCGTCACTTCCGGTTTGGTGAAAAAATTGACAATTCTCACAAAAACGAATCCAAGAGCCTAAATAAGCTGAATTTGTGTAAATTTTTATTCAGAAAAAGTTTCTATTATATTTCTCTAAACATTTGTTTAAGGGAGTGTCTAACTTAAAATATGCTCTTTAAGTCAACATGATGATGAAGGGTGTTTCATGTTTGATGTGGCATTACATTTACAGTTGGCTTTTAAAGTATTCTTGGAAGCAAACAAATTTAATGTAAGCTGTCAATAAGTTCATCAATGTCAAAGCCCAGCATCAACCTGACCTCTTAAAGCTACAAAAAAAAAAAAGACAGAGAGAGAGAGGAGACCTTGGGTTGCAGCCAAATTTGGACCCTATTGAATCTTCCTCTTTTGGACTCTCGTGCAGTCTCCAGCCCAGCCCAAGTCCTCAAAAGCAGCCCTTAATAAAGTCTGGGTTGGCAGTAAAGCTCAAAGTGATATCCCAGTTCCACACATGCTCAGCTTTCTCTCGTTTGTGTGCACAATCAAAGCCCTTTTATTTGCTGCCTCAGTTCGCCAACAAGTATTACTCTCACTCCTCACATTTATTACACTTCTTATGCCCATTTTGTTCATCTTTCTTTTCCTTCTTCTCTTTCTCTGTAAGTGTGACATGTTTGTTTAGCTATAGTGGAGGTTGTGATTTAGTACTGCTGAGAGTGATGACTCTGCCAGAGGGGCTGGCAGGGCACTGTCTTACTGTCATACTCGTACTCCTACCATGGGGGGAGGGAGGCGGGATTGAGAAATAAAGGAGGAAAAAAAGAGAGAGAGAGACCATAGTAAAGTCAGGGAGTGAGAGTGAGACTTGAGGGAAGGAGAAACCACCGTCCTTTATGGAGTCCAATCCTCCAAGCCCTGCTGCCTAGGCCAACTTTAAAGGATATATTGGACAGTTCCACACTACCCCACCCCCACGCTTCCAACTGCTCTCTTTTCTCAGCTCTTTTTATGCTCCCCCTCTTTTTGGTTTCCAACAAGGCAAGCCTTTAGCCGAACTCTAGAGAGGTGTAAAAGTAATACCGTGTCAACAAGTGCCTTTTTACTCTAACCCATTTTTTTTGCAGACAGGCAACACCTCTGCCCTTCACATAGACACAAAAGTATTGCAACAGAAAACTTGGGACTATCCTCTCTTAGATAGATTTTAGGATGCACTGTGTGCCAAAATAACCTCTAAAAACTCAAAAGCAAAGACTGATCTACACAAACTCTAGAATGTAAAGAAGAAATCATCTTCTCAATATATTGGGGAAACTAGAGAGTTCTTTATGATGATAAACTCTACATGCAAGTATTGAACCTAATAGTCTCTTGCTGCTTCCATAGCCAGAATTAAGTTTCATCAGGGCTGTAAAGATGATCAAAATGTGCTAAATGAGTCTGTATAATTATCCCCTTGACAAAAACAGGAGAACGGTGGAGGAGGGGAAATCTGAGAGGTAAAACTGAGCCCAGTTGCTCTTTCAGAACTTTGTCTACCAGTTCACTATGTACGGAGGGAGCTTTCTGTTCTTACTGCAGACGGCGAACAGCAAGGAAGAGTAGAGAGAGCAAGAAATAGCATGCAAAAACACTGATTTGAAAGGGGAGGGAGGGGTAAAGTAAGACAGGGAGAGAGAGAGAGATGTAGCCCTACCCAGTTGCCTGGGGAGAAAACTGCTCTGCTGCTGACTCAGGACTCTCTTTGTTTGACAATTCTCCCCTGCTCTTACTCTCACTCTGAAAGTTACTGTTTTTTTCCTCAAACACTCAGTCATCATCTTTTCTAATGTGCACATGCTCTTTCTCTGTCAGACCCCTGCCAATAATTTCACTTTTCAACTTTTCACCTATGTAACTCTCCCTTTGCTGTTTTTCTAACCCTATTCCGTATGTGTGCGTCTGTTTCTCCAACTCCTGCTGCCTGAACCTTACTGTACAAAAGGACCCCCTCTCGTTCTGATGAAAACAGATACAGGAGTGCACTCTAATAAATATTTAACTTTCGTTTACTTTGCAATGCTGCATTAATAGTGGTTTATGATCACAACAAAAGTTCTTTTCTGGGAGTGGCAATTTCCAAATGTCGAATGGACAGAGATTGGTGGAAAACTGCAATTAAAGACTCCTGTGCTTTGTATGTTCCCAAGTTATAAAGAAAAAACCTGGTAGATGATCAATTTGATGGGACATTTTATAGACAGAAACGGACAAAAACTCCATTGATATTAACAGTCAACAGCTATACACTCTCAGGGAAAAAGTGTGTTTAAGATTCAAGAATGGCAGACAAAGTTCCCTATAGAGAATGAAGTTGCATTTAAAGAGGGAAAAGATCACAATGAAACAAAAAGAAAAAGCACTGGTGATTCCAGCTAAACATGGACCTGTTCCAAAAGTGGTAATGCTGAGCAAAGCCCCAAAGGGGAACCCTGGACTCGCCCAGAAAAAGGGAGGTAAAGAGGCCTCGGGGAAAGGCACAAAAGTAGCTGAGCCAAGAAGGGGAACACTGATAAGCTCAACAAGCTCAAAGGGAGGAGGGAGAGTTGAGCTGCAAAAGGAAAAAAAGATAAGGAGGGATTTACACTTATCTTCAGAATGGGCACATATTATCTTTAAAAAAGAAAAATGTTTGAATCTCTCATACAAAGAGGCAATTGAGAGGAAAATAATGTAGCTCAATCACCAACAGAAGTACAGACAGAAAAGCTATTTGGTTAAGTTTCCCAGCAGAGAGTGGACCGATTAAAAATAAAAGAGACATTGTTTGTTACCATTTGAGCCCCAAATCTTTGTAAGGGCAACAGCAGAGACAAAACTGCAAACACTCCACAAAATAAGATGCTTTTGAAATGGGAATTGAGTAGAAGCCATTCTGAGGCCAATATTCAAACCGTCTGATCCAAACAAGGTTTTTTGTGGTTGAGTTTAATCTTCAAGCAGGGTGTAGTAGAACAAAGAGGGGCACAAAAGGTATATAAGCTGGACTAGGAAGAAATACACAAGTGTGTTGCCACTTTCTTTCATTTTTTTTTTTGCCACTTTCAGATTGATATAAGCACAGTATGGCTGATAATTCACCTAAATGATGTCCATTCAGCAAACCCATGATAATTCATCTGAAGGAAGTCAAGCTTTCTTGATTCCGTCCTGCTTATGTGCCTCTACCCAGCTTTGAGCTGATCCTGATGTCTTCCCATCCTATAAACAATACAAAAGTGTTTGTTCTAATCTAGTGGTGTTGCTCAAAAATAATACAACCAAAAATATAGGACTTAACCAAGGGTACACTTATCATTTCAAAACATATAAGAGCAAAATATAAGGGCTATAGCATGTTAAGCCTGTTAACAGGGTGTATAGTGGAGACTGAGAAAAAACAAGTGTACAGAGGTGAAGGGGGAGAAGGGTTGGAGAGAAAGAAGCAAGAGGGTGCTTGCCTGGCACAATGAGTCCTACTTGTTAGCCAGTGACAGTGTCAGGGATCGTGACAGGGTCCAGACGCTAGACACCAGCTGCAGTGCCTCGTAAATAGACTGCTGTCTCGCAGGCACATTTGCACGGCAATGGTTACACACACACACGCACACATACACACACATATGCAGGCATGTGGGCACATGCATCCACTATGGCAGGCACACAGACAGACACTAACTTATTGTGTTTCCCAAATCTTGTAAAAGGGACAGTGAGCCTCTTTGTGTCTTTTGTGCTGTTAAATCTCCATCAAAAAGAAAAAAGTACTCCACAAGGAGGAACTCCAAGCACAACAACACTTAGCAAAATCACTGTAATAATAATAATTCAAGAAGTGCAAACAAATAACTTCTTAATTGAAACACACCAGGATCTGTTTGCCACGTGGCGTTACAAAAACGGAGAATTCTTTTCTCTAAGTTTGACTTGATGTAAACTTTCTAACTGTGCTCACCAAATATCCACAGCAAAAACAGGGGGACTAACACCCTACATCCACCCTTGAGCATTAATGAGTAAAAACTAAGTTTTAGGTAGGGAGAGCTGAGCTGGACAGGAGGTGAAGGGGTTAAATGAGCAGGGCAGATCCTGCTGAGCCAGCAGCAATATGTTAAAGTGCAGGGTTTCATTGTTGCAGATACAGAACAAAACTCCTTTGCATTAGATACGCTGCTAACTGAAAACAGTGGATAGCCCTTGCTGCACCACTAACCACTGAAATGAAGCACTTGGGATCAGTTAACGGCTTCTGTGTTTGTTTGCAATTTCACAGAACAAATTATATTTAGCAGTTATACCAAAGTGAACTTAACATGATGTGTGAAACAACATCAAGTTTAAATTCATAAACTCTGGATAGTTTTTTTTCTCCGCTTCGTTTTCTCCTCCCTCGTCTGCTTGAGCAAGCCTCCCACACCACGCTACGCTACACGCTATCTGTGGGGCTCAGGGAGGAGATGACTAGCATGCCCTTCCTCCAATCAGAGCTGGGCAGAACCACATTCATCATAATTATCATCATCATCATCATCACACCGCCTTAACCAAGACACACCACAGCAAGAGAGGTGGTGCAACCATGAAACAATGGAACAAACCAACCACGTAAACAAACCCCTTAATGGAGGAGGTAAGGTAACTCTGGTGAGTAAAGAAAACTAAATATAACAAAACTATAAGAAGAAGATACTGTACAAACCAAAATGGTATAATAAAAAAAAAATCCTTAAAATGAGAAAACACCTGAAAAAATCCCCCCAAAAAGTCTTAGCATCCAAAGATCTAAAGATAAGAATCTGTGCCTTACACTAATGCATCTTTCAAAAACGTAAACGCAAGTTTTACCAGTCTGAAGAAGGCATATGTGTTCACTCAGACCTCTTTCCAGCTAATTTATTTCAGTGCTCCAGAAAAAAAAAAGAGACATTTGATCCTTATTAAATCAAAATGGAGCATGAAATGCCTGGTGATCAGGGCACAAAACCCCAGCCTTGTTTGATTGTTTTGATTACAGCAATCTGATGCAGCAACACACTGACATCTCCACGTTAACTCGAAGAAGCACCAAACGTCCCGCGAGGAAACGGGTAATATTGTTCCTGGCCAAATGTTCAACAATAACAAAACAACAATTACCATTCATCATTCTCTCATTTCCCCTCTCATTACTGCAGTTAGCATCGGCACCAGGTAACAAGAAAATGTGGAATGCAGCCTAATGTGATTTACAGGGATGAATGATGTATAGAATGCACGAGGCCTGTAATGAGCTTCACGATATAAACCATACTGCTCTGGAAAAACTGTGTGTGTGTGTGTGTATACCACATGTACTGTTTGTTCTAAGGAAAAGGACATGTCTGACCATAAAGCATAAAAGTTATATTTGTACATGAGTATAAACAGCAACAAAAAACATAAAAATATACAACACAGAAGTCTAAAATGAAGTGGTGAGTGCATGGCTCCAGTGGTGTGCAGCCTATAGCATGCTCACATCTTAAAGAAGTTTAAATGTTTAGGTAGAGCCTGATTATAACTGCAGACATATTTACTATAGCTTCTGCATGGATGGCTTGTTTCACATGTTGCATAAATGCCCAGAATCAGCAGAAAGGGGTACTCTGCTCATGCACAGATTACACTAACCCTCATTGTTGATTTTGTTGGGTTTCTTTTTGCTTAAGGTGCCCTGGGACTACTTTTTTGTTATGTCAATAAAACTAAAACAAGTAAAAAATACAAAATGAAAAGGGGGGAAAAAAATCTCAGAAACTAAACATCACAGTACGTCTGTTTTTCAGTCAATGTAACGCTGCAGCTCCAATGCCTCTCAGAATCTGCTTCTGCTCTTTGTTACAGTTTTTTTGTATTTTCTTATATGAAGCAACCACAGCTACATCAAGGTTAATAAAGTCTGCATTTTATTGGAAAAAAATCAACACTGAAGAAGAGCATAGAGGTTCCACTTACTCCAGTCTTGTCACAGAGCCGCAGGGTGTTGAAGGAGCCCATGGCGAACACCTCACCATCTGGAGCCCAGGACAAGGAGGTGATCGGGTAGTCATGACAGATCGAAGAGTGAAGCAGACGCCCAAAGCTGTCCCATACCTGTATTTAAAGGAAGACATTGTTTAAAACTCAATTCAACAACTTTTAAAGACAGAAGATGCTTTTATGTTTAAATCTATTAGAATAACCTGTTTCAGCACATAGGCACACAAATAATACACCCCACAAATGAAACTTACCAAGAGAACCTAACACTATTCATGCTAACTACCTAAAACCAACAGGTTGAGTCCATTCATATCACTGCATGGACATGTGACCAGCACCTTTATTGCATCCAGGTGACTAAATGTATTTCTAATATTACAGAAAAACCAGCAGAACTTGCTGATGTCCTGTTCCATACAGCAGTGGTTCCCAAACTTTATTTCCATGCCCCCCCCAATCCAAACAGACAAATCTCATTTTTAAACTCCATTGCAGTTTATTTCACATGCCAAACCTTCTTGAACATTTGAACAAATAAAAGTAACTGTATTAAACTACAAGTTACCATAAAATAAACGTCAGCCTTTGGAAAACAACAACAACAACAAACTAACCACTTTTACAGCTCATTATAAACTTCAAAACATGCCTCTGTGCAAAATGGCTTTTTAAAACATGACCAACTCCCTGATAAAATTAAAATACAAATTAAAGGTTTATTTTTACAAAAAATACATCTTCTCAATGACTGGTGTGAGCCTGCTTGTTTTGTTTTTTGTGTCAAAAACCTGTCCATTAGGCTAGCAGTATCTTAGCATTCAACCTTTTTTTTTTAAATTCATCTCTAACCACTGCCATACAGTAACAAAATATCACAGCAACTCGAGATGCATGTGTGGACACATATTAACACAAGTGTGAACATGGGCGTTTCATGGATGTCTATTTGTGTTTTGATTACCCAGATCACATATTAATACCAGGCCTGAACAGCCTTTATTTGTTGGTGTGAAAGACACCAGCAACTGCTTCTCTCACAATAGTTTCCCTGGACTGGGGTCAAGCCCTTTGTTCCAATCAGGATTGTTGTGTGATTGTAGGATTTTGTTGTTGGACCTGATCCAAAACAAAAAAGTTAGCAGCAAGGATGTTCTGAAGGTGAGTGGTGCACAAAAGGTAGAAATGTTGGAAGACTTTACCCACCTGGTCGTGTGAAACCTGCTGTTTGCTTTGTGCTATACAACATTTGGAGGGAGGGAGTTATGTCTTTAAAATGTTACTATCATAGTAAAACTGTTTGCTTATCTGTGGGGTCTTACAAGGCATATTTACTGTCCATGTTAGACTCCTCTCTTTTATATTGACTTTCACTCTTTTTTAAATCTGTTGCATTTGGATAGTGTTGTTGTGTTTATCTGTGATTTGTTTGAAGACCATGTACAAATGACCTTCACCCCCCCAAACTCTGACAGATAAACAGTTATATTTAAAAAAAACACTAACCTTAAATTTACAGTCTTCTCCACCAGACAAAATGAGGTCATTGACCGAATTCCAGTCAACCTTCAGAACAAGTCCGTCGTGAGCTTTCCACTAGAGACAGAAGAAAGGAGAATTTCAGCTACACAATATGATATCAAGCAAACATACATTTTTAGTGTTGCTGAAAGGAAAAAATTTGATCACTGATTAACTGGCTGACTTTTTCTTAACCCAAATAAAACGTCTAATTGTAAATTATCAGAAGAAAAATCTGATAAAGTGATATTTATTCTTGGCCTTGATTTCAATTAAAATGTATTTTTGCAGAAACAACTTAGTTTTGAATATTATAGATAAAAAGAGCAGAAATAATTTTTTCTGTTGTGTCAACAAGTGAACTATTAATTGTTTAAATTTTATTTGCTTTCTCCACATGACCTAATAAAAACACACACACTATCCTATGATGGTGATAGTTTCCATCACTTGGTTGGTCTCTAAAGTGGGCGTGAAGGAGAAGTAAATGTGATAAAGTTGCCCTTTTGAGTAAGTGGGTGTGTGAGCTTGTACTAGTGAGTCTGTTAATGACTGGGAGAAAGCAAAGCTCACATTAAGCTCTCCCCTGTTTATCCAGGGTCCCAGGTGCTGTTCAGCTTTGAGAAGAATAATAAACAAATGTATAGATGAACAAGAAAAATTCTCACTGCTCTACAAGGTCATCTACAGAGTAATACGTTAGGACTGAATGTGCGTGGTCATTAATTTATCGATCCATCAGGGAGGCTGAAAATTTGACACAGTAAAGAATGATGTCCATTTCTTTTCTGGGTGGAGAGTGTAAAGACAGAAAAAAACAGCAACAGCTCCACTCAAGTTCCTGCAAATCCCTTTTTTAGACCAATGCACTGGTTAGCACAGCTTTGTTGGCTTTTATGCATGTTAAATAATAGCTAAATATAACCTAAAGCATAACATTACAGCTCAGACTGAGAGTTTAGATACATGTATTGTGGAGAAAACAACAAACTTTAACTTATTTTCTTGACTAGTTTAGTTTCCAGGGCAAAATAACTGCACAAGATAGCTTTAAGATTTTAAAAAATCCTGATTATAAAGTATACATACATACAGTAGTATTACTGTTCCATGGTAAGTAACAAATAGACCAGAACATTCCTTAATTTTTTTAAAGCAACGCATATCGATCACCACTTTTATATCAGAGTTAAAATAAGATTATTTATGTTGAGAAATGATAGTGTTTTAGTCAAAATGTGAAAATAGCATGTTCAATTTCACACAATATAATGATTGTCATAAAGGTTGATGTTAAATCAACCAGATTCTGCAGGTTTCCATCATTCTTACTGGAGAAATTTAAATTTGACCACAGTCCCAACTTTTAACTATGGTGGATAAAGGAGATCACCATTAAGCTTCTTGAGTAGCCTATCTGTCCATTTACCACCAGTTTGGATGAGTGTTTGGAATCATTATCTTGTTGATATTTTAGGCTCATACTACTAAGTTTTGAAGTAGACTTTTTTTTCTGAATTGACTGAAACCAAATGGAGCAGACTGGCTTTAATGGATGAAGATTAGCTACCCTAGCTTCTAGTTTTATAGGAAATGCATATGGAAGTTATTAACACTTAAAAAGTTGCTTCACAGAACTTAAAACTGATATGTGGAGTAATTTTTTTATGTATCAAAGTTTTATAAATATTTCAAATGTTAGTTCAGTTCTAAACTATGATATATGGGTAGCGGTCCACATTTGTTATTCTTCTGATGACCCTCTTTCCTCCCATTGACCGCTTTGAATTCTTTCTGACCGGTGAAATTTTTCAGCCAATAGAATTTGAATTTCTGCATTCTCAGCTGTCAATCAACATGCACGCGCACAGGTTGCTCCGTGTCTTCCTGTTTACAGTCGCCATACCCGAAGAACGCGGCCGTAGATCTGCTAAAAAGTTAGCCATTCCCTGGCTACGGAGGGATATCCCTTGGGTGAATCAACGCATTGGAGACTGGAGTGACATGCATGCACAATTGTAGAGGTAATAGACAGGGGAGGGGAGGGACCTTGGATTCAAAAAGTGCTCTCTTGTGCTTGTTGCCATTTTTTTTTACTCCTCAAGCTTTGTTTGGGATGTGCATACATAGATGGAGGCTCACACATAATGTCTAAAAAGGCCCAATATTATTAGCACACATCTACTTCAATAACTGAACATATGGAGTTGTCCACATGCAGCCCAAAAGATAACGAGAGAAAAACTTGGAAACCTGGAGACAGCCTGTAGATAACTCAGCATTTTCCCCATGAAACTTTAAAAAGTGCTATTTTTTAACATGTATTTAATGATTTAAATATAATGTTTTTGTTTTAGTACAAAATACCATTATTACATGTTTACTTTTTACGTAAAGTTGGTTGAATAAAATTGATTAAATGTATTTTAGAATAAACAAGACTAATGGGGCGTCCCTGTAGATAAATCAACACTGAACTCTTTGTCCTTCAGTAACATCACAACACAAAAAATGAGTAAAAGCTGCACATCCGCTGTTCAGCTGTTCCATCTGTGCAACACAGGATGCATTTTTGTGGGTGAATAGTGTTACCTTAGAGGTTGTTTCCATTGTGATGCAAGTATTGTTGATATATACATTGATTCCTAAAAGAATAGGTAATTTTGTATCTGAAAGCTTTATTTGATATGTACCTCTTTAATAGGTCTCGTGAGACTGGGCTCACTGTTTCTTATGCCAGATTTCAAAGAAACAAAATGAACAAAAAAACAAAACAAAACAGAACTTTGTGAACCTGTGTGACTTTAGCACTGGGCTGCAGAGGCTTGATGACTAGCTGCCTTCCTGATGTGTAGAGTATTCTGTCTGAGTCTGGACTCCAGGCCACAGAGTATACAGGAGACCCTGGAAGGAACGCAGAAAAACAAACACACAGAATCTCAGATTAATCAAAAGTGTAGAGAAGTGAACTGGGCTTCAGCACATGTGGACCTTTTAATTTGTTGTTGATGTGACATTGCAAAGATGCTCTTCCTACTGTCACAAAAAAAGTGAACATCAACTACTGTTTTCAGATGGCATCCTCATATTCTGTCAGAGATCTCACCTCATTCAGCCTTTAGAACACCACTTAGTTTAGAGGAAAACGAACTGAGAAAATCAGTCTAACTTCCACAGAAAAAAAAACACAAATCTGTGAGTGAGTGTGTATGTGTGTGTGCATGTGCGTGTGTGCAGACTGCAGACATGTACGTTACAGAGAAAATACATGTGTAGGCTTGTTTTCTATAGCTGTGAGGTTTCACTACTTTGTGAGGACCAAAATATTGGATCCCACAAAGTTGGCAAAGTGAATAAAAGTTAGGACTTGAATTTATGGTTAATGTTAGAACTGAGTTCAAGTGAGTGGAATAAATATTAACAGTTGTTGTAATTTTTAACGTTAGAATCGGGGGGAAGTCAAAGCAAAATATCAGTCATGTCCCCAGTAAAGCAGTAATACCAGAATGAGTGTGTGTGTGTGTGTGTGTGTGTGTGTGTGTGTGTGTGTGTGTGTGTGTGTGTGTGTGTGTGTGTGTCTTTTAGTCAAGTTGTGGCTACACACGTGTGAAGGGGAGGGGGCCTGACATTTAACCTCACTCCAGGTGCATGTGGTTTTTCACAAATGCCAACTGATCACGTGCTCTAAATCTGACGAAGGCAACGAGAGGAGTTGAGACAAGTTTGTCTTTCCTCCCTCTCGCTCTTATCCAAACCTCTTCCTAGAGCTCAATTTTTAAATGGGTCACAGCACCCAAAAAGAACAGTGTGCTCCTGCATGTTGTTTGTGTATGTGTGTGCACTCTTGTGTGTGTGTTTTATGAAGAGAAGCAACACCTGCAGTGATCCGAACGCCATGTGGCAGATGGCGTACATCTAAAAAGAACTGCTACCATACCCAGGTGTCCTACAAATCTGCTGGTCTTTCAAGGATCTCCATCCTCCAGGAGTGCATTCAACAACAACAAAAAAACTGCATATTACTCCGGTTGCCCTGCCAGTTTTTTTCCAGCTCATGTCATCCATCAGGGGTGTATCATCACTTTCACAAGAAGCAAAATGTTATTAACTTTTCCCCCCCTAATCTCTCTGGTCTGTTTCACAGCTGAGAAAATATGGTCAAACTACACAATGAATCAATTAAGAATTAAATCATCTGTAATGTGAATCCTGAATAGAGCAGCATTAAGAGTTGTTTTTTTCTTCTTTAGCTGTTATTAAAACGTTTTAATGAAACTCCACTATAAAACTTTAAAACTTTGAGACTTTTATTAAAGAAAAACCATGAAACTGGAACACGTGCTCATGTTTTTCTTCCTCTAACCACAAATACATCCCAACAGGTCCAACACATTTGCATACAATTACAAAACCACGCAGAAGAATAAAAAAACAGATTTTCCTCTTTGATTGTTTTTATAAATATCAAATAACATCCAAGGCGTAAAAATGTATCCAGCAGAGGGACTTGGATGGACATTCTCCACTTACTGCATAGTCACTGTTCAGCAAACCAAAGTCAGGTGAGCAGGTATCGCATCACTAAACACATTTACACACATGGGCACAGGAGATGTTCTGGTGGAGGATTAGTTCTAGATTTTCTTTGCAGCTGCCACTCAAATGTATAATTCAAAAACAGCAGAAAATTTATGAGCGAGTGATTTATGTCAGTGATTTTTTGGAGAGGTCTCCTCACAGAGAGAAATACGGTATTATGAAGTGATGTCTGTGCAGAGTCAAGTAGGTTGTGATGCAAAAAGTACATGTAAATCCCTCTGTCAAGGACCTAATGAATAGTGGATGAGTTTCACCAGCAATACAATAGCATGCATATTTGAAAGTATCAAATTTAATTGGAAATACTGAAAAACCGAAAGGAGAAACTTTAACCAGAACCTAATGCTGAAAGTTACTTTAGCAAAAGATGGTTCTAATCTACACAGAATGGAATCATGGGGTGTACAAGTTTCACACACAGATAAATTACTCATTTTTTGGATTAAGTGTAAATGGTGATGCACAATGTTAAAATATCACAGTAAATTTGTTGTGCTGTACAAAGTAATATGTGACTGAATATGTAGATTATTTTTTATTGTGACACTAGTCTAAATCAAGCAGTGAGCTGTATAACTCTAGTACTAATAATAAATGTTATTTGCTTTTATAAAATAAATGCAGGTTTCTTTAGCCTTACCTTGGCTAGCTAAAGTTGAGCGCAGCATTCCACTTTTGGACCAGATCTTAATCTGCCCATCTTCTCCAGCTATATGAGCAGAGAAAATAAAAGTGAATCTCAACTTAACCTGTTCAATTTTCATTTTAACTGAAAGAATTGCGATATGCTGACAGAATGTGACAGAGATAATTCCCTGTAATCTTCACCAGTGACAAGAGCAGTTCCATCGTAGTTCCACCTTCCAGCCAAGACGGCTCCTTTGTGAGCTTCCACGCTCTTCTCAATGCGCCCTATCTTGGAGACCAGGTGGAACTTCCCTGTAAAACAAAAACAGCAACAAAAATTTTATGACATTTTTTAAATTTGTATCTGCACATAGTGTGGCAACAAAGCTATATTTTTTCAATCGGCTAAATTATAAACCTATAGATCATGAAGCCAGTGAGTAAAACTAAAAAGTTTCTGTTGATGAAATTAAAGCAATTTTCCATTTGCCAGACACGAAAGGGTGATTGAGCATGGAGGCGGTTATTGAAGACGCCTGCCCAACATATACTTTGTGGCAATGTATATTAAAAATTCTGAGTGTTCTATGTAATTTCTGGCAGCCTGTAATTGCAAATCAGCCTGCTGCAGCTCTCTCCCATTTTCTAAATTTGGACATCCCAACAAAAGTGTATGTTACTGATCCAGCAGGTAGTATAACAGTTGAGTACAACTATATTCTGGGGATTTTGTGGAAAAAAATAGATTTTTAATATAATTTGAATTAATTTATTCTTAGTGCAACTGTCCAAAGTCTGGGAAATGATCATTTGATTACATGTCAGCTAAAAATCTTTTCTTATGAACTAATAACGTCTTAAAACCATTTTTATTATTTTAGCTTTAGTCATAAAAACTTCCAATGAAAAATCCCTGATTGCACTATAAAAGCTTTCAATGTTTGCAGCTGGAAAAAGTCAATTTTCATATGCTGAATAAAATACACTACACTCTTTTTTGAGAAAAGTATATATTCAGATGCTTTGTCTGCTGCCAAAGGGCAGACAATGTTTTTGTCTGTGTTTGAGTCAGCTGATCAATGCAGATACAAAAATGAGTATAACTCAGTCAATTTTATAGATAATGAGGTAAAATTTGATGCTATGGTAGCTGAGTTATTCACATCACATACTGAGTGTCATCAGATCACCCCAAGATCTTGTGATAAACTGCATGAAATTGTGAATAGCGTTATTTGTCATGATTTGACCACAACAACTCCACCATTTCTCTGCATAAGGATGATTTTAGTTTTAAACTCTGGCGTGAAATGTGATGGATAAAATGTACTCAGTTTAATGAATGATAGGTCTTTATTCACTACAGAATATTCACAACAGGTGGAAAAACATAACAACAGTAATTGTTATGTTTGTGCTTTGAGCAGTAGCAGTGAAAACTGATACGTGTGCAATTGCAATATGACAAGTAACTGAAGAAAGTTACAAAAGTGAATCGTAACAGGGTATTCACTAGTCTCTGCTCTGCCAGAGAAAATTGCTGCTTCAGTTTGTGGGTGTGTTTATGCAACTCTACACTGCCATTAGAGTTGTGGCCACACATTGCCTGCCATAAAGTGCATCCATACTGTCTGTGTATATCTAATATAGGGTGAAAAAGAAATATGAGTCTTTAAAGATTCATGTCACCTAGGTGGTGTCTGCAGTTTAGTGACAGTTTATAAATACAAAACATCTATTTTTAGTGATATAAAACAGCACTTGAAAAAACTTGAGTATTTCTCAAAAAAATACCAGTAAATGACTGATGAATTAAATACATTCTCTCAGTTGTTTCCTACTGTAAATTAATTTTCAGCCTGACAATTTCTTTCACAAATTGAATTTGACTGAAAACAGGCACTTTTTGTGTCTGTTTAAAATGACAGATTAAAAAAACTAAGTTATAGAAACAACTTGCCATCTGTGCTGGTAAGGACAAAGATCTCAGCCTGGGTCTGTTTCTTGCCACCAGTGGTTTTAGGGAACCAGTGTAGTTCGATTGGGTAAATGTCCTCTGGGAATCTGACAACCAGGCTGGTTTCATTGTTGAGCAGGTTCCACTTGAGGAGCTGATGATCTTCGCTGCATGAGTACAGCTCATCTGCTGTGGTCCAACCTACACAACTGGCAAGTTCTTTATGTACAGTGCTGTTAAGGAACATAACCCAAGCAAGTTATTAGTATTTCAGCTGACGGTAAAGCTATAACCAGTATTTTTCCTGAAAAAGTACTCCTACAGCACTGGACAAAGGAAAAATAGATGAAAAGAAGAATACAGCTTTAAGTGCAACATAATGTTTTACACGTTATTCATTAAACTATCTTACATTTCGGCTGAACAAACAAGCTACTTTGCTTACAAATTGCTTCATAATTAATAAGGTAATTGTGTTATTTATCATTTCAATTACAAAAACTAAACCATACAAATAAGCCAACAATTTGAAGTAATGCTTTAATTTTTCATTGATGACTCGTATATGTAATTTGAATATGCTTACATTGTTGTTCTGCTATGTTAAATTTGATGAAGTTTTTGCAGAAGAATCATTTTTGAAAACAGAAGTCACCAATAATTAGTTACACAAAGAATGCCACAGCTTATTCTTTTCAAAATATTAGTCCTAACATTTGAGCTGGACAAAATTCCTGATATAGCGCTAATGTCAACATAAAAAGGATATGTTTGGGTTCCTTTAGCAACGATGTTTTCAGTCTCATTGTGCGTGTTTGCTCTCCTAAACGAATAAAAACAATGTCAGACAGTATTGCTGTATTACAAATGTAGCATAAATACAATAATTATGTCAAGTCAACAAACTGAAAAAGACAGTATCCATAAAAACATAAACATACCCTGTAAATGTGGTAAAACGTTCCTTTAAGGGCAAATGAGCCAGGATGTTCTGCAGTTGCTAAGGTAGCCGTCACCGTTGCTAACGTGAATCCTCGATAGGAATCTTGCTAGTAACTTGTATGCTCACGGTCCTCTAGGAGTCACGGACATTATTCTGTAGTTACCGATCTTACCCTTAGATAACTGGCGCTGCATGCATGCCGAACCATGCGGTTCGAATGGTCAGTGCAGTACAAATCAACCCTATCCATCACCAGTCACACATTTTTAAAATCTAAGTTAAGGCTAACTTTTGGTAGCCATTTGAGAGAACGTGAGTTATCGCGAGAATTGCAAATCTCGCATCCCCAGGAAAAAATTTCAAAATATAAGTAAATATAACAAACCTTAGTTTGATAAGACTACGTAATACCTTTAATTAAAATCAGACGCTATTGTTATTTTAGCAAACTTGATAAGTCTTATGATTTTTAAACGATTTCACGGGGGCGGGGCTCAATTCTACTGTAACCAAGCCAGAGTTTAAGCATACAAAACAGCATAAAGTTTTTATTTTTAATATAAATTTACTTAAAAGTTTACATCTTAAACTAAAGTATAGTGACTGCCTTCATTTCCTCGCCTTGTTTTCGTTTTATGTAGATGTGGAGAGAGGCGGAGTTGGCTTCGTCCCCTTTTTTGAATTTCATGTTTTTTTCCCTGCCCTTTGAACGATCCATGGTGCCTTGCGTCAGTTTGTAACGAATTTGGTTTGACGGCGCAGTTTAGGCGCCATTTACAAGATAGAGTTTTCAACTCGGAAACCGACTGGCTGTGATACAGGGCTGCATTTTATGGAATATGCTCGGCAAACTTTGGATTTTCCGGCACTTTTTTTGAAATAACGACTTGGAAAAGAAAGGAGGACTTTTGACGGACCGTGTCGATATTGTGGAAGGTATATGGAGATATTTTAGCGGGGAGTGTTGGCTGGGTACCGTCTATTTGCTGAAAACCGTAGTGTTAGTTTCAAGCAAAAAGTACCATTGACGACGTGTAAAACGTAATTTTAACACCAAAAGCCCCTAAAAACAAATATATCTGTGTTATATGTCCGAGTCGACGTACGAGTTTATAATTTTTGGTTGTATATGATCTATAATGCAAAATGTATGTCAAATCTCCCAGCAGTGTAACGTGGACCGTTTCACATTACTCAAGCTAGTTTTCGTGCTTTAGATTAACTTAAACACGATTTTGTTGTGTTAATGTTGCGGCACTCAGACATACGTGTCAGGACTCATCTTATTTCCTAGTTGTTCTAGTTTGGTCGTCTTTTTATAAAGGTAAATCGATGTTGCGGTTATATTTTATGTCTTTGAATGCGCTTATCCAGCGAGTTAGGTTACTCAGTTATACCTCCGCCCCCAACATAAGAGCTCCCAGGATGGAAAGTTAATATTACTGTCAGTTTGAGACCTCGACTAGAGCCCTTTTGCTGCGTGGCAATGCAACTTGGGCGAGACTAAGCGCTAAAGAGATACAAATAATCTAATTTGCATATTCACTGTTTTGTGTTTTATAGACGATAATCTTATTTTTATGCTTTCGGATCACTGATGTGGTTACTGACCGATGTGAGGCGCTAATAAATGACAAATGCAGACGCAAACCAAAACGATTCTGTTACGGGATGAGCTTCTTTATTTAAGTTTGTATACAGCTTTATTATCAAAATTATCAAATCCTAGATAATCGTAACGTAAATCAGCTAAACAGTTTTCAAGTTAAGTTTACTTAGTAAATCACGTCATTCAAGTCGCGGAATCGCCCCGTAACACGTGTTTTTACCTCAATGTATCGTTTTAACTACTGTTGGCATACGCAAAAATATAGTACCGAATAGGAACTGAAGGAGCGGCAGTGAGATGTGCCTGTGGCAGTGATAAAGCCTGACATAGTAGCTGCGACCATAAGTGGAGTTTAAAGATTGCCAAAAACAGAAACCACTCATGGATATATTTTTTTCACCAGTGACCACTTCAGATTTTAAATCATGCCATCTAAAACTGCAAAAAGCTCAACTGCCTCCAACAAGACAAGGAAAGGGTTGCAGCCTCGGGATGACTCTGAGGACGAGCTGGATGTACCCCCTCCACAAACCAAATCCAGTGGCCAAGAGGAGGCACCGCCGACAACTGGCAAGTAACAAAGGCTGTTTGGTGTCTGTGAATCTAAATAAGTTGTGCAGTCAATTGCTTTGCGTGTGTTGTATTGATAGAGTTGGTTCAGTTGTAGCGCGTTTTTTTGTTGTTGCCTAAATCCGAGCACGTAGGCTGATAGTGTTTTTTTTCCTAAAGTGCTATTCATCAATAAAATCATTTAAAAGATGATTTTGTTAGCGGCGAATGTTTTCCTTCCCCGAATGCCCTCAGCAAACAAGGTATTTGATTGCGAATAATGACATGTTTTGTGAATCAAAACTAATTGCTTAAATGCTTATAGCTTGATATTTGATAATTTTATGATAATCTTATTATTCACATAGACAGCACCAGTTTCATGTAATCGTTAGAGTAAGTAGTAATGCTTTACAGGGTGTTTTTGTCGCCAGAATTTGATTCATTAACATCAAATCATTTGCTTGTTTATGCTTGTGAGCACAATAGATTTTGGACAGGTCGTTGTAGCCTGGTGCGATGGCAACACAATCGTGTAGACGTTACAGATTATTAACACAAAACGGGATTTTTCTCCTGCCTGTGTTTTGACTGCAGCTGTACATGAGTGAAAATGTCTCGTTTATGATGAAAATATTCACTTGAGTGATTTATCCTCGACGGAGTGACTGTGGCGCATCTATTCTCGCGTATCAACGCATCTGCTGGAGAGCGTTTGTGTTATAATGTGGGTTCTTTCATGCGTACTTTCATGGTTCTGTTTTGTTTGACTCTTGTCCCCAGAACAAAGGAAAATAACGCCTGTCAACTTTCTCCGGAGTCGTTGTTTCACTGACTTGCTGCCTGTGTGTTGTTTGTTTGTTTTTGTGTGTGTGCGCTCCTCTACCCCTCCCCCATCCACCGCTGATTGTCCCCCCACCCCACCACCACCACCTGAAACGACTCACACAGAAGAATAAAAGTTGTACTTTTTGTGTGCCACAGATTCTTCTCAGGGGGAAGCTGTCGAGGCGGCTGATAGTCGAAGTTTAGAGGAGATTCTCGGTAGCATCCCTCCACCCCCACTCCCAGCAATGACCAATGAACCAGGCGCCCCTCGCCTAATGATAACACATTTAGTTAATCGCAACTTCAAATCGTATGCAGGAGAGCAAATTCTTGGGCCTTTTCACAAGGTACTACTAAATTAATATAAAAAAAATGAAATATCCTGCTGCGAAACACTCCTGTTCTGATGTTAGATATACCCTCACTAGTTGTGTGTCTCAGTTTTATTTTATTTGTCATGGTTTTATATTGCACTTCTGCATGTAACTAACTTTCTGTGGTAGAATAAAAAAGTTCATAATATAATTACATGACATTTTTTAAACTTTTAACAAGATTTGGGTAAAAGTCACAATTCTCCATTTTGATTTAGTCCCACAGCCTGTTGTGATTTATGAGTGCACCCACTTTTTCCTCTAAATTATACTGTTTTATGAGTTTTTGCCTTTAAGATTTCTGCCCATCTTTTGGTTTATAAACATTTATATATTTAATCATAACTACACTCCCATGACATCTCCTCCTTGTGAGTAACTCGCTAGGCTAAAATATATTTATACAGCTTTTATTGCACTATATGTGTGTGATGTTGTGCATTTTCATATAATTGACTGATATTTATTTTTATCTTCTTTCTTGATCGTCTCCCAGCGATTTTCCTGCATCATTGGTCCCAATGGAAGTGGGAAGTCCAATGTGATAGATTCAATGCTCTTTGTGTTTGGATACAGAGCTCAAAAGATCAGATCAAAAAAGCTCTCAGTGCTGATTCACAGCTCTGATAAACACAAAGATGTGCAGAGCTGTACAGTGGAGGTGCATTTTCAAAAGATTATTGATAAGGTATTTATATTTTTATCTGTCACTCAAGAACAAGCTAGAATAATTAACATTTAGCCTTTTACATTTTAAATGTAAAACTTTGATTAGAAATGTTTTTGGCAAAATTTTTGTCAAAGAATAAATATATAATTTTCTGAGTTCACATGGTGTAAAATTGTTACTCATTTCTATCAACAGTGACTAAATACAAATTCAGATCAGTCATAAATATTACATCTAACTCCCACACATTCTATATTCATTTCACATTGTACTAGAATAGTTCCTAATATTTTTCATTATTTTTTTTAAATTGTTAGTCTGATGATAAGGCTCAATTTATTTGACTGTACTTTTAAATTGTGTACAGTGTATTTTTGTACTTTTAAATTGTGTACAGTGTGTTTTTGTAGCAAGTGAAACAAGAATTTATCTACCTCGTGTTGCTAATTACAGTTAAAATAGACTAAACTATTTTTATGCAATTAAATGTGTTTATATGTTTAACCTACCACAGGGGGTGTGAGTAACCTTTTCTTTGACTGCTCTGAAGGATATCTAAGCATCTCAGCTTGCTTCATTATTTGCAATTAAATTAAAATCACTGTTAAATTTATGTCACAATTTTTTGTAATGTGTTAGTCTGACAAGGTGTCATTTCTGAACCTTAAAAAAATATATATTTATTTTTTACATACATTTATCAAAGGTAGTGATAACGCATTACTAGACTGCTTTTCAGAAGTAAATATTTTTTAAGCACATCACCAAACCTTTTAGATTTATAATCCTATGACCTTATCTAACATGTATTATGAGTTTGACAGAATACACTTGACAGTTTTTCATAGATGTTGTGACTGGCTTAGATCTGTTGTTTTTCTTTAACATGCCTTAAACTTAATTTGCTTTGTTTTATTTTTAGTTACTACTCTGTATATTTTCAGTATTGTTAGTATTTTAGGTTTTTTTTTTTTTTTGTAGAGCTGCTTGAATCTCTTCTAAACTGTTCTGTCCTGCTGCTCTGCCTTCTGCCCCTCCCCCCTCTGAGCCAGGAAGGAGATGGCTACGAAGTCATCCCCAACAGCAAGTTCTATGTTTCCAGGACTGCCAACAAAGACAATTCCTCAGCCTACTATATCAATGGCAAGAAAGCCACATTCAAAGAAGTGGGTGCCTTACTCCGAAGCCATGGTATTGACCTAGACCACAACAGATTTCTGATCTTACAGGTAATTGTGAAATTTTAATTTATTTTTTGCAATTTTCCTTTCCACTTTTAGCTTTGTTTTTTGTTTTATCCACCATTTTCCATTATGTCAAAGATTTCTTGATCTTCATTTTCTAGTCCTCTGGGAGTTGAATGTTTCATATATACCTTTGAGCTATGCTTGGCTGTGGAAAACAACTTATTGAACTGGAATTGGAAAGGAAAGGATGTGTGCTCTGCCAGCCCTTAGACTGCTATAGCAGCGCATCATGGTTTGAAACAATGTGGAAAAGATGCGAACCATTATTTGCTGCTTTAGAATTTTAAGGAAAAAATGCAGTTACCCCCCATTTATGGACCCACGTGTGAGTGATTGAACAGCTCACTCTGATTTTGTTGGCGGCAGAAACTTTGAGTCTGATCCACCAGTAGAGACATGTTGGACCTCCCTTCCCCTTCCTTTTCCATGTACCTGCCACGCTTTAGCAGCACGTAAATATTGGCGTGTGACAATAGACCCCAACCCCAATATTAGCAGTGCTGCTTCAGTGTGGCTGGATCAAACACCTTCCATAACCATAGATTTAATATTGGTTTGACTTTATTTTATTTATTAACTTTGCTTTTTCATGCATTGTGAATGTAATGCATTCTGAATACTTGGTGGGGATTTTTAAACTTTGATAATTTATTTTTTCCTCCATGTTGTGTTGTTTTGCACAGAGTTTGAACCAGATCACTTGTTACACTCTTACCACCAGCTGAGTGTATTACATCAGACACCCCCATTATTACTGATTAACTCAAGGAATAAGGTGTGACGACTGGTGGCAAAGTAGAGATATTTTTTTTGTCCCTATTTGAAAGTTGAGTTTTGTTTTGCCTAAATCTCTTGTTTGTGTGTTTACATATATTTGTGTCCATGTTTATTTTCTTACTCCTTACTTACTCCAGTGACTGCATCATTATGGGATGAGACTTGAGCTTGTTCTTTAAGGTTACGTCACTTTTCCAGGCCATTTGCAAAGGGGAGTTGTCTATTTTGTGCATCGAACAGGGCAGGGGATGATGAAGGATTTGCTCCCACCTCTCTTAAGGGTTTTTTCCCCAGTCATGCATAAGAGTAATGTATAAACTACACCTAATAAAACCTAATTTGAGACTTTGCACTTACTTTAAAATAGTAAATTTCTGTTTAAAATTGTTTAATCTAGCGACATTGTTTACCAAATTATTTTAAATAAGATTTAACAAGTGTTCACAATAATATAATTCTAACCATTTCTAACTAAGTTGGTGTGTACAACATTAGGAAATTCAGTCCTAGTGTACATAAACGATCTCAAAATGTAGCATGACACAAACAGCATATGTTTATAAACGTTGAACGTTAAATTGTGGGCAGTCATTTTTAGACCCACAGGACATGATGATTTTTTGGAAATAATATTTCAGTTTGTCTTTTAATTAAACACGTTAAACTTGAGTGTTAACTTGTTTTCAGAGGAAATCTAATTAATATTGTACACCAGGCATGTTTTTCTATATGATAACGACAATCTTATATCTTGTATTTGCTCTGTGAATGAATATTTGTGTCTTTGCCAATGTGCTCTTCTTGACTGTACCCAGGGTGAGGTAGAGCAGATTGCCATGATGAAGCCTAAAGGTCAGACAGAACATGATGAGGGGATGTTGGAGTACCTGGAAGACATTATTGGTTCATGTCGTCTCAAGGAGCCAATCCAAACCCTGGGTCGCCGCATTGAGCTACTCAATGAGCAGAGGGGAGAGAAGGTGACAACCAATATACACTAATCACACAGTCCAGCAAATCATCTTTTTTCTTTGTATCTTAATTTAACTTTTGTTCATATGTAGAAATGTTTCAGGAAGTTTTTTTCTTTTGGAATATTTATTTTGTAATTGTGTGATTGTGTTCTAAAGAGTGTCATAGGTCAAAGTAGTAAATTATGTATTTGAACTATGTAAGATAAATGGCTGCTTGATTTGGCTTTTTGATATATATTTACAGTGTCATTAAAAAGTTTAGACATGCACATCTATTCCTTGTAGATTAAAGTTAAATTAGAGAATTTCATGAAAGTCATTTTTAAAAAATCACTTTTGAAGTTTGATCTGTTCATTTTTGCCTCCTATTTTTTTATTTTGCTCAATTGCACAATAAAAAAACAATGGGGACCACATTTTAAGTACTATAATATTTTCACTGTTTTAGCTAAACAGAGTAAAGCTGGTGGAAAAAGAAAAAAATGCTTTGGAGGGAGAAAAGAACAAAGCTGTGGAGTTCCTAACCCTGGAAAATGATATCTTCAAACACAAGAGTCAGCTCTACCAGTACTATGTGTGAGTACACAGTACCACTTGTCTGCTGTGCACAGAAAAAAAAAGATTCAATTTAGAAAAGCTTTATAAAAAAATATAAAATTTTTCAGTGATGTCATCATGATGTGCTCTGTTTTTTTTATTTATTTTTTTATTAGTCATGATCTGCAGAAACGTGTGGTTGATAAAGAGCAGGAGAAGGAGAGGATCTTGGAGGAAACCAAGGAACTCTCAGAAAAAAATGCAAAGATATCACAAGAAATGGAAAAAATGAATCAAGAGCTCAAAAATGTTGAAAAGTAAGAAATCTCAATTTTTCTTCTTCTATATGTTAAAGTGACGTGCTTGTTTGGATGTCAGCTTTTCTATTAATTAAATGGTTTTGTGGTTGTTTCCTTCTCCCAACACTGTTTTGAGGAAAATGTATGTTCTGTGAATGTGTAAGACAAAAATAAATGTAATTTACTACAAAAGGGTGAACGTGCTTCAACCTTTACAAAAGGTATACATTTGAAATGTATTTTATCTTGCATCATTTCTTAACTTTAATTTTTAAGCCATTTATCAGTTTCAAAACTGAACCAAAAGAAAGTAATTTAAAATAAATTGAACTTCTACATAAACTATTTGCTGTCACTCAAATAACTTTGTATGAAAATGGACTTACTTATTTTGAATCTTTTTTATTTGATTTGATGGATTATTTTGAGAAGTATGAATTAAATTTATTCTGTAAAAATTTTTTTGTCCCTTTCAGAAAACAAAATAAAATCAACAAGTACATTGAGACCCAGAAGGAAAAGTTCACCCAGCTGGACCTGCAGGATGTTGAAGTGCGTGAGAAGATTAAACACTCCAAGAGCAAGAATAAGGCATTGCAGAAGCAGCTGGAAAAAGACCAAAAAAAGGTGTGTTGGCCTTTAAGTTGCAGTCCACTTACACACAGCTCAATAATTTCATTTTCACTTGGTGTTGCTGTTTGTTACTCTGCACTAGATAAATTATCACTCAATAAATAACTTCAGAGGCACACAGATGCTCAGCCTCTTAAAATAAAATAATAAAAAAGCAGACTTTTTAGCACATACTCAATTATGAATGTAACATTTGGACACTAGCAGTATTATCAGTCTTACTCTGTTTATTTTTGGCTGTGGCCAAGAAAGAAAAACAAAGAAGAAAAAGAACATTTATTTTGTTGTTATAAAGCACAAGACGATCTATATTTAAAATGTTGAATATTCAATTAGATTCCCTAAAAGAACTTGTGTTGATGAGTAGACTTCTTTCTTCCAAAGAAACATTTAATCAAAAGCTTCATGGTTTACAGCTGTAAACACTAAACACTTTTTCGTCAAGAATTAAAGTAATGCAATCAGCATTTTATTATTTTAATCACATGAGTCTTAAAACCCATGCATCCTACCATAAAAAAATGGCAATAATTGAAATAAAGTGCCTAGATTTTTATTTTTAAATGTTTTTATAAAGTGATCTCCTTTCAACATTTAAAGCTGATCTACATTTAAATAAATCATTCAAAATCTTGACATCATCAAGCTTGTCTGATTGAAAATTTAACATTCATCAGCTTGACATACTGGTGCACAGCGAGAAATGTTGAACAGGGAGGTTTCTTATCTTTGTTAGAAAGTTCTAGCTATTGTTAGGTTGCTCTAATGATTGGTTCCTCTTGTGACTTAAACATCAGAGTGTGTATGATCATGTACAGACAATATTCACTTTTATACTATAGTAGGAGATGAGTTGTTTGTATCTTTAAAATAAACTGACTTTATCCACAGAGTAAAATAATCCTCGTGTAAAACTGTAGATCAGCTTTCATGACAGGAAGAGCTATCAGACATAAATTAGCCACTAGGGGGCTGTGAAGTAATCCACAGCCCGATTGTGGATGTTTCCTCTGTTTTACATATAAGTCTTCCTATGGAATTGATTGTTTCTTCATTTTGAACACTTACTAATAAACTGTCAAACATGAGCCCTCTTATAACTTTAGGGAGAAGGGATTTTTCTCGGTTTAAAATCCTGTTCTCTGGAAGGATCTTGGTCAGAGGGGGAGCTAGGCAGAGGCAGGCTGACCTCTGGGGAGCAGTGTTCTGCTGTGTGGTAGTCAACTATTGCCTGGCTTGTGTAACACTCCCTGCAGCCACATTCACATTTCACCCTCAGTTAACCCTACAAAACATAGATTATACATAGATGCCAATTCTTGCCTTGGTTTAGCCCTACCAAGCTGCAGACTGTTGTGCTAGTCCTTATCAGGGCTTGTTCCGTCCTGATTTTGTGTTTATACTTCAACTTTATTTATCAAGCACATTTAAAACAACTTTATAGTTAGTTACACATGTGCTTTGGTCTTTTTTGTAGTAAAAATTATTAGTTAAATAAAATGGGCATACCTACTTGACAGCAGCTGTGCCTGCAGAACATCACGATCTTCATTTTAGTTCCTAAGTTTGCAGATTAAAGTTTGGTGAGGTAATAAGTCAGGATGGTGATTGTTTTTTTGTTTTGTTTTTGTTTTTTGTTTTTTTTTAATGAAAAGTTATGTAGCTAAAACATTTGCTGATCATAAAATATTGATACGTATTATTTTTAAAATATTCTTGTATTAAAGGGAGAACTTGTGATGCTAGCATGTTTGCTGTAGTTAAAAGAGAAAACCAGTGCGGGACATAATTATGTCAATATGTTGAGTGAAGCACATGTAAGTGCTTCTCATGAAGGGATGGGAATGCCACAAAAAAGAATAAATCTGTGGAAGAATAAGAGTATGGGAATGTACACCCAAACAAATGATTATAAATTAAGTCACATAAAGCATTCCTATTTAAGAAAAATGTTTAAACTATATTAATTTATTTAAGTATTTAATCGTTTGTGTGTGTGTGTGAAACTAGCCTAGCAGCCAGTCAAGTGGTTGGAAGAATAGTACATTAATGAGTTTTGTTTTCCAGTTGATGATGCACATGTGTGACACTGCAGAAAATCTACAGTTGGATGTACCTCATCTGTCTTTTAATGTTGTTTTTTCCCATAGCTGGAGGAAGTGCAGGGTGTACCAGCCAACAGTGAGAAGGCTATCTCTGAGGCAACAACCCGCAAAGAAGACCTGGAGAAACAAAAAGTCAAAGAAGAAGAAAAACTGAAGGAAGTAATGGAAAGTCTCAAAGAAGAGACCAGTGGTTTGCAACAGGACAAAGAGGTTAGTGCACACTAGCATCCTTCAGTTTGTTCAATGACTGGTTTAAATTTAGAATCCACGTATTTTTCCTACTTTTTTAAACTCTGTTTTAGTATAATTGAATCTTTAATTATTTTCCAACCTCCTCTATCCTCCTGCTTTCTTCAGACAAAAGAAAAAGAGTTAATGGAACTCAGCAAAGCTGTAAATGAGACCCGTTCCCGTATGGATCTCGCCCAGTCTGAGCTTGACATCTATCTTAGCCGCCACAAAACTGCTGTGACAAACCTCAACACAGCCAAACAGACACTTCAGACAACGTCCGAGACTCTGCATGAACGCCATGCCACCATCAAAGACCTGGGAATCAAAATACCCCAGAAGGAGCAGGAACTCAAGAAGGTAAATTCAAATTTTAAAATGTCGTTTCCCTAAGGTAGCATTTACATCTGTAAAATTAGTAAATTGCATTAAAGTCACAAAATACATTTGTTTGTGTTGTGACTTTAAAACATTTCTTTACAACATCAAAAATTGCAGCCTGCTGTTTTATGTGTCAGAAGTCTTGAGTTTCTGCTTTAATAACTTCTTTTGTAGGATCAGCATGAGCTGGAGCAGCTGATGAAAACTGATAATGAGACCAAGGAAATAGTGAGAGAATTGAGGCAGAAGGTGGATGAAGCCAAGAGCTCTCTGTCTTCCAATCGCAGTCGAGGAAAGGTTCTGGATGCTTTAATGCAGCTGAAGAAGAGTGGGAAAATTCCTGGCATCTACGGAAGACTGGTAATTTTAAAAATAATAATTTTGTTTTAAACAGTGCAAAAAGCCATTTTCTAACTGCACTTTGACTTTTCTATTTGCTCATTTATTATTATCGTTACTGCTTTACATTTATCAATGAAAATGGGAAGTTTTAGAGTCTGTTTTTAATGTGTTTTTCTGATCGTAGGGAGACCTTGGTGCCATAGATGAGAAGTACGATGTAGCCATTTCCTCTTGTTGTGGTGCTCTGGACAACATTGTGGTTGACACGATCGACACTGCTCAGAAATGTGTCACGTTCCTAAAAGAACAGAATATTGGAGTTGCCACTTTCATCGGTCTTGACAAGGTAAAAAGGGTGATCTTTTAAAACCTGGGGGGGTGGTGCTGATGTGGGCAGGGCTGATGCTGGAAATTAAACATGTTCTTCCTTCTCACTTCCTTTTCACAGATGAAGGTGTGGGAGAAGAACATGGCTCCTATTCGCACTCCAGAGGACAGCCCTCGCCTCTTTGACATGGTGCGAGTGAACGATGAGAGTGTGCGACCAGCTTTCTACTTTGCCCTAAGGGACACGCTTGTAGCCCAAGACATGGAGCAGGCCACAAGGATGGCGTTCCAGAAAGACAAGCGCTGGAGAGTGGTCACCCTGAAGGGACAGATCATTGAGCTGGCTGGTTAGTGTCTTCTGTTCAAAGTCCTGATTTTGTTTTTCTGGCTCCTAAGTTTGGCTCCCAGTGAAGCTTTTTATGTTTGATTTGTAATGGTTTTAGTTTTCCTGTGTTGTCATTCACAGGAACCATGACTGGAGGAGGAAGAGTGTTGAAAGGTAGAATGGGCTCTTCTATCGGTGCTGAGGTCTCACAGGTGGAGGTGAGTCTGTTCTATTTCATATTGATTATAAACCACAATTGGATGAACACATTATATGATATTAGCATTAAGCTGTTTTCTTCCTCACTACAGCTGAGCTCAATAAATAACTCCTGTTGTAAACTGTGTTCTTACTCTATGCATGTTTTATGTAAGTGATTATGTAAAGCTGAATTAAAAGTACTTTTGAGACAAGCTATCGATTAAAAAAAAAAATTTTATCTTTATATTTTAACAGCTTGATCGTATGGAGAGCAAGCTAAACGAGAAAGTGTCAAAGCTGCAGGGCTGCCAAGAGAGAAAGCTGCAGCTGGAGGAGAACATCCAGCGTCTGCAGCCGCAGCTCAGAGAGATGAAGAACACTCTGGAAAAATACACCAACAGCATGAGTGTAAGAATTTCATCCACCGTTTTTCTGCTTCACTCTTTTTGCTGTATTTATTGTTCAAATAGTATCATCTGCTTATCATACCCATGAACAAATTTTACAGTTTGAAGACCTTTTAGTAAATCGATGTGGCTGTGTGTGTTTTTCTTCTTCCCTCAGAGTTTAGCTGACCAGGAGACTCACTTGAAACTTCAGATTAAGGAGCTTGAAGCCAATGTGCTGGCAGCTGCCCCAGACAAGGCCAAACAGAAACAGATGGAGAAGAGCCTGGAGGCATTCAAAAAAGGTAGGGACTTCTCTAAACAGGGAAGAGAAATATAATTGTTAACAATCATTTCCCCCCTCATGCTGGATTACAATGTAATTTATTTTTAAATAGAGAAATATACTTTGCATAATAGTGTATTTTGAAAAGAAAAAAGTTTCAAGGATAATAATGTATAAGTTTAAAGCTTTAGTAGCTGAAGATGATTGATCCATCCTTGTTTTGTTCATGCAAACCCTCTGTTGTTCTGTTAGACTACGAGTCTGCGTCCAGTAAGGCTGGGAAGGTGGAAAATGAGGTAAAACAGCTCCACAACTTGATTGTTGACATCAATAGCCACAAACTCAAGGCTCAGCAGGACAAGCTGGACAAAATCAACAAGGAGTTAGATGAATGCTCCTCCATCATAACCAAGGCCAAAGTGGCTATAAAAACAGCTGATCGGTAAGGAAGAGAAGCCGTTTAAAGCTATTATGTTTTTAATGGTTTCTCTGTCTATGTTTCACAGACTGCTCCTTAAATCTGGGATTGTGTGTGTTTGTGTGGTGGCAGGTATTTGTTGTAGAACATATGTTTGCATGTTAGGTTAATCTGTGATTCTGAACTGACTCTAGGTGAGAGTGTCTATGTGATGAACTGGTAACCTGTCCTCACCTGCTGATTACTAGAGATGAAAGACTAATCTGGGACATCAGATGCATTTAAAATGATCTTTCTGAGAAACGTTTTAAATGTGACACAATGCCTGGTCAACAGCCATGCTGTTTTTTGTTTCTCTGCCACACTGAATAGGCTGCAGTAAAGTCAACAACCACAACTGTAGTAAAAAAAGAGTGTAATGGGGCCTGAAAAGCAGCTAAATTTAGTGCCAGAGTCACAAAGTTGGCAAGAATAACTTTCCACGGTAAAGGCAACAATCCCTCCTACCACGCGTAATCATTTTTTGATTAAAATAAAATGTGTGCATGGAGAGCGGGACGACGCATGTGTGAAACAGAGGGGTTAATAGTGGTACACTATTAAGCTAGCTTTTAACTGAGTATTATTTATTATAATCTGTTTAAATGCTTTTAGTTCACCTTTTTACTTCTTATTTATTTAACCTGTTTAACTGTTTTTAGTGTAATTTTAACATATTGTGTTTAATTACTTTTAGCCTGTTTAACTGCTTTTAGTCTAACCTTTAGCTGATTTTAGTCTAATAGATTTTAGGTATTTAGTTAGATTTTATCACAGTTTTATTGTTTATTCTTATATTTATCTTATGTTATTTTATATTTTAACTTGTTATTTTAATCTTCCTTCCTGTGTTTCCTCTGAGGGAGTCCTCTGCCTCGGGAGCGGTGGTCAGCTGTGGCTGCCTGGTTCTCCAGGTGGTTCCAGGTGGAGGCGGGGTCTCAGCCCTGCCTCCTCTGGTCGCCCCGTGTCGGTGCATTGGCTGCTGCTGTTGACCTGCTGCTGCCGGTGCAGAGGGCTCCTCTGATGGCATTTCCTTAGAACCTGCTCATCTGTACTCAGCCCAATGTCCTTTGTGTGTATGTGTGTGTGTGTGTGTGTGTGTGTGTGTTTGCGTATGTGTGCTTTTTATGGGGGAGGGATGGGAATGGGGTTTATGTGGGGTCATTTTAACTTGTTAAGCACCTTGAGTTACAGTTTTTTTCTGTATGAGAGGCGCTTTATAAATAAAGATTATTATTATTATTATTATTACACAAAATCATTTTTCTTTTGTTTTCCTTAAATGAAACAATAACAGGTCATTTAAATATTTGCTATGTGTAACTGGTAAGGATCATGTTGGCTTGACAACTTGGCAGCCTGCTGTAGCTAAACAGCACTAGCAGCTTCGTGTGATTGGCTGTCCAGACTCTGAAACGTGACTGGAAAAAGGTCTTATTTACACAGAACCCTCTCTGGATCTTTGTGTTGACCTGGTAGTAGCTGCTGTGTTAGTAAATTTGTAATGCTGTGTAGTATCTAACTTCAGTAGTATTATCATCTAAACACACACTATATGTTTGTGTTCTAAATATGAGATTAGTATGTCAACAATCCTGTTGTTCTAACTGATCTGTTTGTGGTTATGAATCACTTAACAGACATGACATTAGTGTGATCATAGGCCTGAGTGCAGCAGTCAAAAGATTTCTGTTAGTCATGTTTATCAGGTATTATTTGTGAGCTGTCAGTTCATTGATAATGGCTTCATCGGACCATAATGGTTGGAAGTGTATTTATTTTGTGTCTAGTAGAAGAAAGATTGTTGTTGTTTTACACTTGTGTGTCTTCTGTCAGGTATATTTGTTTGTTGGAGGGGAAAGATGGCTGACAGAGCTAAGATCCTCAAAATCAGATGGATAAATATTAGCGTCTCAGAAGTCATCATTTAGTTTTGACACTGAATAAACTAACAGTTCTTATAACATGTTAATCACTACTCCAGCAGAACCTAAATGTGAGTCTCTTTCTGTTCAATTCTACTGCAGCAACCTGAAAAAGTGTGAGGAGAGCATTGCTCGTGTGCAGGGAGAGCTGGAGGAGAACCAGAAGCTGATGGTGGAGCTCACAGAACAACTGAAAAAACTGGAAGATGAAGCTGGGGAGATCATGAAGTCCTGTCAGGAGGCGGAGGTCAGTTCTTCACTTAAAGATTTCTTTCTTCTCTACAGATTTATGTTTCTAGAAACGTGCCTCATTTACATCAGCACATTTCAAATCAGTGGTTTATTTTTAAACACTTGGCAACAGTAAACCTGATCTTAATATCCTGAAATGTACATTTAGTTAACTTTTCAAATGTTTCAAAAGGAAAGAACACAAAGTATTCAGATAATATTTGCTAAAGATTGATACTAATGTAATTTTTTTTGCAACTAGCAGTGAAATGTTTTATTTCTGCACCTTTAGGCCACATTACCTGAAGTTCAGGAACAGTATCAGACCGTGTCCAAAGAAATAAAGGTCCTGCAGCAGCAGGAACACGCACTGCAAGAAGAGTCCCTCAACGTCCGTCTGTCCATTGAACAGATAGACGCTACCATCACAAAACACAACAGCAAGATCAAACACTGGCAGGATGAGGTGAGTCAGGACGTTGTTGGGGTGGATACAAGTACTTTAGTTTGATTTTATTGTTTAATATTTGGTCTTGTTAGAATTAAAATTTAATCCAAAAAGGCCTGGAAGCTCAGCTCAGTCCAGTTCCAGTGTGAATTACTGCCATTTAAAAAATATCTCAAATATGTAATAGCAATTGCAAATATGTAACCGTATCTATTGATTCTGGGAGTGATGTCAGAAAACTTTATGTATTAGTGGTTCAGCTGTCAGTTCTGGGTCCTGTTTGAAACCCTCCTTCTGTATTTTGTCAGTTTAAATTCCTGTTAATCTTCTCAGGCTACCAAGCTGTCTCTTCATACCATCGATGGCCAGCCTGCAGAGGAACTCCGTGTGTTTCCTCCTGCTGAGCTTGAAGCGATCTCAGATCCCAACGTCATCGTCAACAAGATGAGCACGTTGGAGATCCAGTGTGGTCAGATGAAGCCCAACCTGGGGGCCATCGCCGAGTACAAGAAGAAGGTGTGAATCAGCTCAACTCTGTTTGGCCACCTGACTCACTGCTAAACTAAGTGAAGCTTGTGTTATGTTTTGATGCAATATTTAGTGGATCATAACTTTCTATAGACAATTAACTGTAGCAATGCTTTCAGTCTGTTTATTTATTAATCGTGCTGCTTTTCAGTTTGATCGATGTCAGATGAACGAGCAGGATTTGTTCCAATTAACTACAACACAGAGAAAAGAGGCTGCTAAAATAATCTGAAGTAAATCAACACTTAAAACAGCATCAATAAAGAACTGGAGTCATTGTGTGTGTGTGTGTGTGTGTGTGTGTGTGTGTGTGTGTGTGTGTGTGTGTGTGTGTGTGTGTGTGTGTGTGTGTGTGTTTTCAGGAGGAGCTGTACCTGCAGCGCGTTGCCCAGTTAGATGACATCACCACTGAGAGGGACCGATTCAAACAGGCCTTTGAGGATCTGCGTAAACAGCGGCTCAATGAGTTCATGACTGGATTCAACATGATCACCAACAAGTTGAAGGAGAACTACCAGATGTTGACACTGGGTGGCGATGCAGAGCTGGAGCTCGTGGACAGTTTAGACCCGTTCTCTGAAGGCATCATGTTCAGGTAAGAAGAGATGATGATGATGATACATTCCTGCTAGCAGGGTACGTTTAGTAGAATCTCTTTTCCTGATTTTGTTTTATTTTTTCTAGTGTTCGTCCTCCAAAGAAAAGCTGGAAGAAGATCTTTAACCTGTCAGGAGGTGAGAAGACCCTGAGCTCTCTAGCTCTGGTCTTTGCTCTGCACCACTACAAACCCACACCGCTCTACTTCATGGATGAGATAGATGCTGCTCTTGACTTCAAGAATGTCTCCATTGTGGCCTGTTATATCTATGTGAGTATAAGTCTGTACCCAGTGGTTGATCTGGCTGTACTTTACTGGTTTTACTGCTCTGTAGGTTCTGATGCTCCATAAGCAGCTGCTCTCCTGACTGAACCTGATCAAATATTTACTTTTTGTTTATATTGTTTCTTATTTTTGTTTTTATTTAAAACTTCAGCTTGACCTCCCAAAGCTTACAACAGTATTTTGTCTCCAGAAAAAGAAGAAAAAACCTTTTCTGTCAGTAGATGGAATGTACTTTTGGTCCTGTGGACATGTGCAGTTAAACTGAGTTTCCAGATCTTTCAATCCTTTAATTCCAATGTAGCCAGATGGTGTCATGTGCAAGTCGTATAAAGACTCTTTATTAAATTTAAATTCAGTTTGTGGCTTCAGATCAGAAAGTACTGAGCCCTGAACCGTTGGCCTCCACAGACGGTTATAGTCTGGGGGATTTTCTTGAATGATTCGTTTAGTTAATGTGATGAGAATTTCACCTTAAATCCTTAATGAAATTAAAATCATTTTTCTTGTGTGCAGGAACAAACAAAAAATGCCCAGTTCATCATCATCTCCTTGAGGAACAACATGTTTGAAATTGCTGACCGTCTCATTGGCATCTACAAAACTCACAACACAACCAAGAGTGTAGGAATCAACCCCAAAACCATCGTCTTCAAGGAGCACGACGCCATCTCTGCATGAAGCTGAAGATCCTCTTTGTTTTAAGACTTCTGTTCTCATGCATCATGTAAATATACTGTTCTTAAAATAAAATGCTGCTATTCTTATAATTAAACCAATAAATCATTTTTCTAATAACTTGTGCAAATGATCGATCATAACGCTCAGCACCGGGGTCGCCCAAGGCTATGTCCTCAGTCCTGCCCTCATATGCTGCACTGTTTTCAATATAATCACATTTTCAGATGACCATCATTGTGGACACCATAAACAATGATGCAAAAAATAAAATAATGAAAACAAATGACCACAACTAACAATAAAAGCATAATAGTCTGAGTATTAATGGAGAGAGTTCGATATCCTGGGAGGGCAGATCACCCAAGACCTGACCTGGAACCTAAACGATCAAAAAGTACAGTCGATTCTTCCTGAGGACCCGAAAATGCTCCAGGCTCCCCAGGAAGCTGCTGATCAGCTTCTAACACTGAACCATTCAGCTGCATGGAAGCAGCATTTAGCATTGTTGCCTCGTAGCAAGGTCACAGGTTCGAATCCCAGCTGCAGCCTTTCTGTGTGGAGTTGGCGTGTTCTCCCCATGCATGTGTGGGTTTTCTCCAGGTACTCGGGGTTTCCCTCAGATCACAACATCCCTGATGGGGTACAGGGTCCAGATTCTGAATCTCAATGGGACTTTCCTGGTTAATTTAAGGTTAATAAATAAATGCATTTAAAATAGAAATCGTTGAAATGTTGACCCCATTTTAAATTTTGTTTTCCCAACTTGATTTAATTACTGTGAGTGTGTGTGCCTGTGTATAGTAAAGTAACTGAACATTCTTACTATCTTAAAGTGGTTTTCTCCAGTTACATTGTACAATGACAAAGGTTTGTTGTTTTAAAGGACAGCCACCAGAATTTCACTTGTTAGAAAGTCTTTAAAAATGGCTTTAGCTAAACTTAGTTTACTTCCTCACTGAGCAGACGTTACCAAGTATGTTACCCAGTTTAAGCCACTGTTTGGACAAAAATTATTTTAATGAGTTACTATACCTAGACTTAAGTCACCCAGAAAAAAGTCCTTAAACTGGTGAATAGAGTGCATTTCAAAGTAACCATCAGGGTTTTGTTTTCAAACTTGTTAGGCATTTTGAATCTGGTACAATTAACAGCTGTGAAAACCATCATAAGAATCAGCTGATTCAGCATGAACAAACTTCACTTCAAACCATAACCACTACAAAATATGTTTAATAGAATAGAGCAGTTAGTGTCACTTCCATTCATAGACAAGGCCTTGTTACAGTTCTCAGCAACATTTAAATGCTCAATTTCCATCACAAAGTACACTATTTACAACAGCAGCTCTAAGTGTTGAAGCTACATACAGGATGCACAATAAAATGTTTTAGACCTGAACTGTTTTTATGACTTTAACTGAATAAAATGTATTTATTTAACAATCATTAGAAAGTGCTCATCCTGTGAGGGAAGAGTCAAGACCTGACGGTTAAAGGCACAGAGCTACTCACTGCAGCAGCTTTAAATCCTTTACTTTTACTCATCAGGTTTAAATTCTAACACTTTACTCCAGTTTGGTGTTTTTGGGAGAAGATCCATGTGAAGCTGATTGCTTGAAGGTAATTTCAGTCTCACCTTTACAGACTTTAAACCTCCAAAGAGGAACATAACACTTTTCAATACTACATTATATCAATACTTTTTTTTTAAACAGTCTACAGACAGGCTACAGTGTTTTTAGTTTGATATGTTTATTGTTTTATTAAAAAGACATGTTTATGCATTGTTTTTCGAGACAATATTTTACAAACCCCAGGTGGCGATGAAGAGATTCTGATCTGTGAACTTCTGTCATGCTGATAGATTCAATGTTTGTATAAAGCTGAAACCAAGCAAAGACAAATCTAATATTTAGTGTTTTGGTTTTTGAATGTTTCATCAATACAAGCAGAAAACTGACCTAGAAATGCAAAACCACGACTAAAAGCTGATTGTAACTTTCTTCACTCTAATAGGGAAGTGCGACTGTTATGAAATGATTTTGGTTCCAGTTTGGCTTTCTTCAGCGAGACATCAGAGCTTTAAATAAAGCAGCCACCTGCTGATAGATTTTCTCTTTCACTAAAGACAGCTGGGAGCTCCATCCCTGCACAGCAGTCCCCACCACCGTGTACACCCGCGCCGTCACATCCCAGACAGACGTGACGAGGCTGCTGCTCAGGCTGTGGACCAGCTGAGTGAAGCGAGACAGCTGAGAAAACCCGAGTGACGCCCCTCCGACCGGGTTCACCCACAGCGCCGCCAGCAGCAGCAGCAGTACCAGCACCACTGAGGTGACTGGCTGCAGCTCACGCCACCTGCTGAGTGTCTCTCTGACGGGTCCAACCACCTCCACTTTAGTTTTCACGAAGCCACATCTGGCACAGCAGCACACCTTAGGAACAGGTGCCTGCTCCAGTCTGCCGACCGTCACGGCGGGCCAGTGCTGCTGCAGGAACGCCGCTGCTCGCGGGGTGACGGAGAGGTTGATCACAAGGGGGAGAGGGGTTTGAATAAACTTCTCCACCCTCTCTCTGAACAAATGCACCTTCTCCAAAAAGACCAAGGGGGAGTCTTCATCCTCTACAGACGAACCCAAAGACACCAGGTCCAGCTGTTCCTCCTGCAGCAGACAACATATATTAGTGCTAATTAAACCATCGCATCCTGTTTAAAGTGGGTACCCTATATCTTACTGAATCATGTACTTTACTTAAAAAAATAAAGACTATTTTGGGAATGTGTTGAAGTGTGGACCCACCTGAAGCTCCTTGACTCTGTGGATCAGGGGGTCGTAGGCCTGTGACACCTCAGCAGCAGCTTCATCTAAAGCCTGCAGGAAGGCGTGTTTCTTCTTGGCCAGCACCCCCTCCAGTGAAAGAAAAAACTGACCAACTTCCTGTCTGTCCTGCCTCACCAGAGCCTCGCAGCGGGCTTTGTGCTGCTCCAGTTGCTCCGCCAGCTCACACACCTAAACACAAGGAGGTGGATGTATTTAGTCAAAAATCATTTTCATTCATCAGGTGGTGGAAACTAAGACTGACCTGAGCCCATCTCTGCTCTGAGAGTCTGGCGAGCAGCAGCGATGGAGTCTGTTTTTCTCTGATGAAAGCGGCGTGCAGGTCATCTATGGGATGGCCCTGGTGCTGCCCGATGGTCAGACACATGCCACAGATTAGCTGCCGGTCCTGGATGCAGTACATGTTCAGAGGGTGTCTGTGGTGCTCCTGGCAGGACGGGGGTCGAGGCTCGCTGTCCCTCTGGTACTGAGAGTTAAAACAGAAACAAACTCACACCATGAGGAGGATTTCAGACAGGAAGTCACGGGAAAAGGCAAGCAAGTCTCTCCTACTTTCTCAATGATGGCCCGCAGGGAAACATTGGTGGGCAGAGCGCCCACGCCCGTCGGGGGAAGCTCCACCACACTGCGACAGTTGGGACATTTTATAGGCAGACGGAGCGGACGCCAGATGGAATAGTTGGTGGAGACCTGGAGCACATTGTCCAGACAGGTCTTACAGAAGGTGTGAGAACACGGCAGGACTCGTGGGTCGCAGAACAGAGAGTAGCACACGGAACACGTCAGGTCCTCCTCGAGGTTCTCCATGAGACCAGGCTCAAGACAGAGGGTCTAGGCACGAGATCTGTCGCTCTGCTCAGAAATCTGTTATAATTCACAACAAATAATATTATTAGTCTGATACAGATTTTAAAATGACACTTTTCTTTAAATGTTTGGAGAAGTTTCAGCAGACTGTTAATGTGAGAAATGAAAAGTTTTAGCTGTTTTTAACCAATCAAATAACTTGGGGTCACTTTTCTTTTTTAGACAGATTGTCTTTTTCCTGTTTTGTTGTGTTTCATATTGTTTTAAACCTATACTTACTACAATGTAGTGTTTGTTTCATCGCTATGTTTAAAAAGCCCTGTTTTCTAACATGTAGCATTTTCTGTGCAGTCATAGTTTTTGGTTTTATGATATTATTTCAGTACTGGGGGGGGGGGTTACTGTGCAAAAGTTTTAAATGGGAATCACCTTAAGTATCTATAAGTGTTTTGTTTTTATGTTGTGTTTAGACACAAAACTCATTTTTTGAGTTGATGTGTTTGTTTTTTGATGAGTGAAATCACAGGTCAGAGGTTAAGGGGACGAACTTTAAATGGTCTGCAGAAATATTGCAGTTTTTTTTCTATGTCTATTCAGGCTCATATTTAATTATGAAGATCTCTTTCAAAAGAGCAGACCAAACGCTGATCGGCTCATATTACCAGATCGGTTATATTCTGTTGTGTCCGGGCTCTCTCCTCCTGTTACAGCGACAATAGAAGGCCCAGTGCCAGCTTCAACACACACACACACACACACACACACACACACACACACACACACACACACACACACACACACACACACCTCGTCTGTAAAGTGTGTAAAACCGTCCCTAGAACCATCAGAAAACAAGACTGGCGCCCTGATTCAAACTGGTGATTCCAGCTGAGTCCAAATCATTAGCGGCCAGGTTCGCTGGAAAGTTGTTTCAGCTCCATAAAAACATACTAAAGTACACACTAAAGTGGCATTATTTACTTCTCGCCTGTTTACAGTTACGGCATCATTATTCATAACCACTTTAACTTGTCCAGAGACTAGTTTTTGCCATAAAATGGCACTCCCTTACAGCACTATCAATAGAACACTAAACGCTACTTTCTAAACATCGTGTCTATTTTATTAGTTGTTGGGTCGTCTGTCGTGAAGGTGACGCGACACAAATCATGTTAAAACCAGTTTTACATAAGTTTTAGACTCACCGTCTGCTCGGTCGTGGATCGGGTTGTCCCACAGCTTCCGTTTCCCTTCTCGTGCTGCCTTCACGCGCACCTAGTAAAAAAGCAGCAGCTGGAAAATAAACGGAGAAAAATCTGCCTAATAAAAAGTGCTTTCTAGAATCCCGGAGGGGTTTGATTTTCTTTTATTAGCACCATAAATATACTTAAAATGTAACTTTTAAAATTTATTTTCCGCATTAAGACGTGTTTTAATTTTGGAAAAATTCAAAAGGTATTGTGTTCTCTAAAACGTAATTTCGAAATATTCAATCGTAAATGCGGCTGGTCTTAACAAAGGGTAAGAATCCAAGGTTTCCTACAGTTTCCAAATGCAGTTTCACTTCTGGATGTGCGCTTGCGAACAAACGACCAATCAGAACGCCCCGTTTTCAAGTTTGAACCCAGACTCAACCGTTGGTAGAAACTAAGGCAGACAGAACTGCACTAATTTTCCCAAACAGCACACACATACACACGTAGTTTCTCGGTTTGGGTTTCACTATTTATTTTATTAAGGACAACTTAGCCTGTAGCCTACCTCCCCCGAAAGGTTTTTAGGCATTTTAAAACTCCTTCCAGGTCATAATTTTAGATTTGAAACCACTTTGCTAACAAGGAATGCTGCAAAAAACAAACAAAAAATACCCCTATGTTCAACAAAAGGTTTTATGAGCACAATGTGTAATCATTACTACAGTGTTTGAAGTTAACACAAAAAAACAAAAGATAAGCTTGTACATTTAGCTTGTAGAGGAGCAAAGGGCATAGGGCTAAAGACTCTGCAAGGTACTACAATTACAGCAAACTTGTTCATGGGTTTATTTATTATTCAGGAAAACCCACTTAGAACAGCTCCAGTCTGACGCATGGGACACCTTTGACTGTGAGAACTGGGAGATTAAACCCCCCCTTCAGTCAAGCTGAGATACATTAGCAGATTAACTACTGCTGCTCCTGAAATAAAGTCATTATTTTCTCAAGTATCACTAAAAAGTATCGTTGGATCACTCTAGAAAGACAACAAAGACTGTGGCTGAGTGATGCATAAATGTAGAGGTTGTTGGCAGGTCGAAACATATGAAACCCACCAACACACCTTTAGAAAGACTTCAGGCCTCACTTTGCAGTACATGTGCAAAACGATACAGATTATTTAGCAAATTGGACAATAGTGAGGAGTAAAGGGAGGGGAAACATGTAACATTTAAGCACAGTTTTACTTAAAATAAAAAATTACACTGTATTCACAGCCTAATGAAACTAAAATACCCTAAAAATAACTGTGCTATTGTTTAGTACATGCAAAGGTTATGATTCACAATTCTACTTGAGATGGCCATGGTTTTCTTCCCCCGCTGTGATCAAAGCTCTTGCAGACACACTGCAAAAGCACTGATTTTGCTGTAGAAATGGAGAAAAGTGAGGTGTTACAAGAGGAACGGGTCATTTGGTTGATTGTGGTGATGGTGTCAGAATTTCACAGCATCAAGCCCATGTCTGGTGTTCAGGTGGGGTTCTGGTGGAAGGATGGAATATGATCATCATTCACCTTTACAGAAGCAGTGAAACTAAAAGCTGAAAATTAAAATTAAAATTAATAATAATAAAAAAGGAACACACTGGAGGCAAAAAGAAAAGCCCAAAAGCATCTTAATTCAATGCACTGCTGCTCCACACCTGCCATAAACATTGTCCAGTGTCAAATAATACTAAATTAACATTAATTCAGAACAAAAATATAATCCTTGTGATGACTTTTTAATATATCCAAAGTTCTTCCTTTCAGAGATTTGAGAATCAGCCTCACTCAAAGGCAGAACTTCTTTCCTGCAACCTTTGCTAAACGCATTGTTGCGTTTCTCAATTTTGTTTCTCTTCAGATGTTGTTTTATCTTTTTCCCGTCTCTGCATGCGTTTTCACCCAGCCTCGCACACTCCCAGTCACGCACGCAGCCAAGCACACACATCTCATCCGTCCATTCTCTCGCACATGCGACACGTTCAGCCGGACTCCTGGCCCTGCCCTACGGAGGAGGGGGGAGAGGATGGTGCCCAGTCGGGGCGTCTCGTTGGAGGAGATGAACCTGGCTCCTCAGCACTGAGTCCAGACATTCATACACAATGGGTCCATTCACACACATGTCTGATAACGTGGCCGATTGAGGGAGGGGCACGTCGAGGGTGGCGCCCTCTCGTGTTGGAGGACCGCAGAATTGTGATGGTTTGTGGTTCATCTCAGTTCATTTTTCTTGTAATGTTTCAAAATCTCTTGATTTCTTATATTTGAATGTCCTTGGTTCTCCCTGGGCAAACGTTGAGGTTTTTTGTTTTTTTCTTTTGAAGTAGTTTTCCAAAGACGACAGCTCCAATAGCAGATGTTGCATCGGCATGTCTCTCAACGCATTTGATGTAGATGTTTTTCTTTTTATTTTTGCAACATGTAGCCACTCATTCTCACTCGCACCCACTCGCCATCTCAAACTTCATTTGGGCTGGTTCCCCTGGAAGGCCAAATGAAATCCACATATTTTTTCTCTCAGATAAGATGCAGCCATGGATCCCACGAGCCAAGCACAATGGATCAAATTTCTCACACTCGCTCTCTCTCGCTCTTTCTCTCTTAATTTGTTTTATGTTGAACAGAGTGCTGCATCGTGAACAAAACTCCAGAATAACCCCAGATGACGTCTAGAACTGGAATCCTTCGGCTGGCACGTTGGCTGAGTTAAAGCTGTAGGTTCCACCCTGGATGGCCTCTGGAACCAGGCTGGTGTCCTCATCAATCTGAGGCAGACAGAGCAGAGAGTTAACACTACGCAGCACAAAAGGCTGGACATCACATGCAAGTGTTGTAAGGAAACGAATCTTCCATTTTTTGTTGGAAAATTAAATATATATACATAGTACTATAATCAAAGCATCACTCACATCATCAGATGAGAAGTACTGATCTATAATTTCGTATGCCAATTTGTAGATATCTTCGTTTTCATGATTCTGCAGCAGTTCAATCTTCTCCAAACCTAAAAAAACAAAAATGCCCAAAATCCATGACATGATCATCTGATAAACAATATTAAAAACAATGGCAGTCACCAAACCTACCTCCACATTCCTCAATGAGATTAGCGATGGTTTCCGCCTCATCGTCAGCCATCTTGAGGATATTGCTGAGGCCATCAAGGACAACCTGCACGACCTGCGCATCCTTTACTGTGAGCAGGTTGCAGAAAGGAGGGATCACCTGCTTCTCAATGAGGTGTGCCACCTGTGGACGACACACACAGTGATGTATCCTTAATCTGTCACGTTAAGATAAAAACCCTTCAGCGAAGCATTTTGTGTTATACTGTTTTGCACTCAAGCTCTTTAAATGCAGACAGTAGAAATTCTAACCTGATCTTTTCTTCCACTTATTGTGAGGTTGCTGATAGCCCAGGCTGCTTCTTTCTGAGTGCCAAAATCGCCCTGAAATACAAAAATTCATTGTGAGACACATATTTTTCTATATTCCCTTCACAAAATAAACACACACTACCCTGCTGAACTGAACACAAACCTTGTCCAGCAGGTGGATGATCATGGGAACCAGCTTGGCATCAATGACTGCCTGCACTTGTTGCTGGTTACCTGCTGTAATGTTGGACAGGAACCACACTGCCTCCTACAGGACAAAATAAGCAAATACAAAAGAAAAAGAAAAATTTTTCTGTGATCAAATTTACAGTAAAAAAAGAAAACAGGTGGTTTAACACATCAGCTAGAACAGAACCACTGGAAGTGGTTTGAGCTGGATCAGAATCCAGAGGTCGACTGAACAGCGCTGACCTCTGGTAGAGACAGAGCGCTGTGGGTGAGGAGAAGGGTGACTTGAGGCTTTAATCATCAACCAGTCACAAAAAAAGCCTCGTTTTTAAACATGACTGGTCTCAGATGCACTCCGATATCAGCACAGATATTTCAGCACCCTTTTCTCCACCAACCCGTGACATCACACACACTCACTCTCTCACACACATACACCCCACCACCCCCCATATCTGCCAAGAACTACAAACGATGACGAGTCTCTGAAGTCTTCTTTTCCTTCAATCTTCATCCTCACGATTGTTGTTGTGAATTCCTCCCATTAGCTATCTGATCCCCGTATCATCTTTCATGCAGCATTCATACGCGCTCAAAGTCTCAGATTTCATCACTTCCAGACAACCGGTGTAGTGTTTTGAGCTCAGTGTGTGAAAGGATGGAGAATGTTACCTTGTTGATTTTCTCCTTCGGGTGAGTGAGGAGTGCTGGGAAGTGGCTGAGGGCGTCACAGTTGAGCACCACTTGCGTCTGTTCATCTGTGCCGGTCACAATGTTCCCAACAGCTCTCAGGGCAGCAGTCTTAATGTAGAGAGGACAAGAAAAGAAAATTAGAAGTGGTACTGGATGAGTTCTGAGGTACAAGTAGTCAAAGTGAGAAAAAATAATGTTTCTGAAAGAAAATCTGTCATTTTGATTTATTTTATCATTTATAACTAATTAAAATGAAATGAAATCTGGTATTACAAACCTGAACTTTGACTTCCTGGTGACTGAGCAAAGGTACCAGATGAGGGACGATACCAGAATCGATGACCATCTGGATCTGCTCATTCCCAGCATCTGTCAGGTAGGACAGAGCCCACACGGTGTCCACCAGGATCTGGAGGCAGAAAAACAAAAACATCTTGATGATTACACTTTTTAAACTATTGAGTTGGGATAAGTGTGTCGTTTTATTGAAGACTTTAATTTGCAAACATAAACAAGTATGGATAAGATGATGTTTGTTAAAATAACGTGTACTCACACTGACATCAGTATGGTGGATCAGCACGCAGAGAGCTGGCAGAATCTGAAAAAAGACAAAAACAGTGGCTTTAGAGGTTGGAGAAGACAGAAACCATCATTTGCCCTATAGGTGGTAACCCAGGACTCCCTTGTAAAAGAGTTTCTGTAACTCAATGGGACTTTCCTGGCTAAATAAAGGTTAATAAATAAATAGCTGCAAACACTGCTGCAGTTATAAACTCAAAACACTATTTTAGTTAAACATACCGATTTAAAACACACTCCCCTTGTATTTCCTTTCAGAGCACATCTTCTGTTAAGATTTTCATAAAATGATGAAGTCAGCTAAAGCCCAGATAAACTGTTTCTAAAGTTACTCTCTAGTCAGCATTGTAGTTTCCAACAGCTTTATTGCATTCGCTATAAAAGTTTACGGTTAACCGGTTATTACCGTTAAGAGCTTCAATAGCCGGTTAAACAAAATTTTGGAAACGTGCACCCCTACAACATTCATTCCTAAATTTGTATGATAAATAAATAAATATATTGCTTGAGTTGCAACCTAAAATCTTATAGCAAATTGAAATCTATAACTGGTATTAAGTTGTTAAGATCTGCAACATTAAGAACTTTAAAGTGGAATCTGTCAAACCTAACATTAAGGGACATGAATGGTACTGTATACACACATTTCAACCTCTACACACTCACCTCCTGGATCGTCTCCATCGGTGGAGGAGGGTCCTTGTGGCGGCACAGATTGACCATGACCCAGGTGACATTGCGGAGGAAGGTGATGGGGATGGAGGGACTGATGAATGACAGCAGGGGCTTGACCACTCCCAAGCTGATCACATAGTCTCTGCACTGTGGACCATCACCTGGACACACCACACAAAGCATAAGGAGTTAATAGACTGTGTTTATGTGATCTCACACAATGTCACAAGATTTCACAAGATCTGTTAGCACTTGAAGTATTTGTTGTGAATAAATCTCTGCTAGTTTACATGAAATTGTAGCTGAATATCTGTTAAAGTGACTTGAGTTATAGACATTTTTGAGTTTGCGACATTCAGCTTGCTGTGGCAGTCACCTTGAATCAGATTGACATTTACACAAACTATCCATTCTAATTTTTATCAGGTCACAGGTTGAGAGGATTGGCTACTTACCAATGATGTTACCCAGAGCCCAGACAGCCTGTTCACACACATTCTGGTGAGGAGAGTGAAGCAGCCTCAGGAACAGTGGCACAGCATCTACACAAAAGAAGGACTTTAGCTTAGACATCCCAAACAATCCAAGATCTTTACCAGGTGATCTGAACAAAAAAAAAAAGTATTTTTATCCCCACTAGTACTGATAAAACAAGCATTCAAATCTGAATGTAGCATTTTGAATTACATGGTACAGTAAAGCTATGCAGCTGTTTTCTGCTTCATTTCCCCCAACATAAAGGACCCTCAGCTGTTAATCACTGCAGCAGGTGTAAAGCGTCAGTGACAAAGACATGCATCAACTCAGTGTCTGGATTAGACTATGCTACATTGATTTAGCAGATCGTTTGATCCAAAGAGTATTAGTTACAAGTAAGGAGCATTCTAAGTATAATGTTTGCATTGAAAAGGTTGGCAACGGGCTTTAGTTACAGAAAGTTTTGGCTATCTTTTTAACCGTTTCATAAAACAAGAGAAATTGCAGCAGTTTGTTTGCTGCTGCAAAGACACTTGTTCATGCATATGGGTGAGGATTTATCAGACCAATCAGCAGCCTGAAAAGCTTTCACACCATTGCATGGTAAAAGCTGGTTTGTTTTTATTTCAGCTGTGACAGAATAAAATATAGCATCAGCATCAATAATATGGTGCTACCTATAGTGGAAAACTAAAGCTCAGAGGAATCCCACACTGAGCAATATAATGGAAAAAAGAAATGAAACTCTGCTGTTAAACATGTAAAATTAATAAATCAAGATCTTATGTGATGCCACAAAGATCAACCCTAAAGTACAGATTTTTTTATTTGTATCTTTTTCCAACTTAAAGATTTAGCTGTTTACAAGCTCTCAGCTTGTCACAAATTGTATGAACTCACTTCCACCATAAATTTCAGGAACAGGATTGTGCACCAACACTGATGTCACAATACTCATGAGGTTATTTTGGCTTGTTGTGGACCTCAGAAGCTGCACCTAGCACCTGGTCGAACAGGAAAAGCAGCAGGAAAAAACCAGGAGGAAGTTTTGTCTGTACAAGAATCTATAAAACTAAAAACTTAAAAAGGCTTAATCATAATAAGTTGATATTGTGTGACTGCACTAGTGTATGAAATCATATCTGTTGTACAAATATTCTTCTGCCATTCCAGTTATGTAGATGTATTTTCTCATTAGTGACATCTACCGTTTAGGAGAATTGTAGTGAGAAAAGCACAGCTCATCTCTTACTATAAAACAACTACTCAGCTATATTGATGCTGAAATTAACTCCCACAGTGACCAAGGAGCAAACATGATTCTGACTTGGGATGCAGCCATACCACTTTTTCCCCCAAAAAGATACAATACCGATACTTGGATCTGAGTACTTGTGGGTACCGAGTACCGATACAAATACTTATACTGCACCAAAAATTATTTTTTTTTAATCAAATGAACTGGAAGACAGGTTCTATTAGGGCTGGGCGAATAATCAAAAATAATCGAATATCGAATTTTATAACTCTAATCGATATCATTTTGTCCATAATCGTATGTTTGATATTTTAAAAAATGAAAAGAAGCGAGTAGGTTCTGGATGTCCGTGTCCCTTTAAGAAGCTGTGACACGACTCAACTAGTCCGTGTCACATGCTAGTCACGTGACTCCTCCTCCTATACTCCTATACTTTGTGTTTGCAGGAAATTTTAGTTTATGGAGCAATACAGGTAGTTATCGTCCGTTAATCGTTATCGAGGTTAACTCCTCAATAAATTGCGATATTGATTTGAGGTCATATCGCCCAGCCCTAGCTTCTATTTTAGTTTAACTTTAACAAGTACATGGCATCGATATCAGTGCATCCCTAATTCTGACTTGAGTTGATTTTAATGCAATTTACGAAAACACAAAAAATGCCCGTATTAGCCTACAGAAACATTCAGCAGATTATCAAAAGCTTCATTCAGATCAGTGGTATCCAATCCTGGTTCTTGAAGACAACTATCCCGCTGTTTTAACGTTTCTCTGCTTTAACACACCTGATCTGAATCAATGTGCAATTAATAGGCTTATGCAGAACTTGTAGACATGTTGTGCAGGTAATTCAACCACTGAGTCGGCTGTGTTGGAACAGTAACAACAGCTGACAGCCAAGGAAAGAAAAATTTATTTACAACATATGCTCCAAATAATAACCCCTCTATAGCTATAAGCTACAGGCCTTAAGTTGATAAATAATAGTATCGCTTCAAATGCAATATAAAAAAGAAACAAGGTGATAAAAAGAAGCCGTGACTGTAAAACTCACTGGACTGGACCACAGCTTGGGTCTGCTCTGAGGTCCCTGATGCTATGTTGGTTAGAGCCCAGGCTGCTTCAAACTGGAGAGACGGGCTGCAGAAAAATGAAAGGTGTTCAATGACTGTAAAAGTAAAGAATGAAGTGTGAACAGACAGGACTGATCAACAGTAAGAGCACGTTGATGAGTCATCACATCATCAAGCAAAAACTAGAACACATTTATATAACAGCAACACTATTCAGATGTAAGCTAGGCTAAACCCTGCTGGCTCATTTGCATAACACAGAAGTGTACTTAAATTAAATATGAACACACAATGGAGGAAAACTTCTACTACAGTTATTACACATAGAAAAGCATTTGCTGCATGCAGACAAGCAGAATTACAGGCTGCTTACTTGTCATCTCTGTCCAGGCAGTGGACCAGGATGGGAAGGATCCCAGACTTAATCAGGTCATCTATGGGAGGATTACGGTCGCTGGACAACAACTTCCTATAAAAATAAGAAGGACACACAGTACTGTTAATCACACAATCTATTACATAATCTTACTGTCACCAACAACAAGTCCACACACAGCTAACAAAAAGAAGAGTGTCCACATAAAACAGGTCAATCATGATCCAGTTCAATAGAATGATGGACTATTCACCCCTCTAGTGAGCCAACATCATGCAAAGTCAGGAACAGTGTCAACATGATGCAAAACTATATAAAAACATAAGGTGACAAAATAAACATGACTAAAAAAATTCTGCAGTTTTCTGCAAAGTACTAGAGGACACTGTGACTGAGCTGCAAGGCTGTTTACAACATTCCTAAATTAGCCGAGGCTGACTAACTTACTGGAAAAACAGTCAGCCTCTGAAATTGCAACACAAACTCTATTCTGCAAGAGTCAATCAATTGTATCCAGAAAGCATGTTGAAACAAACACTGGTGTAACAGTGCAGAAGCAGTAGTGTATGAGCGCACCTGTGAGCCAGATGTGAATCATTATATTATGAATGATACTGTCACAATGCAAACAAAGTGTTATATAGGGGTATGCAATGTATATCATTTTCAATAATATCAATATTTCTATTTTGACAATGAGGCAGCAGGCATTGATCAAGTATCTAACCCACTATGCCATAATACCAAAAATACACTGAAAGGTATCCTTCACATGGTGCTACACAAGTCATACTACTGCTGCTCCAAGTCAATGCAGCTTGATGTTGGAAGAGTCACACAAACCTGTTAACCCAACAGCTTCACAGCCGTCATCATCTCCCTCTTTAAAACTTGTGGTAAGACTACAACATGATATTGGGGCAAAAATTAGGACTATTAAGCACCCAGCAGTAGTTACGTCCTTGTATCACGAGGCTATATCCAGGGGTGCACTCAAGTGGTGCACAAGTGTGTTAAACATGTGCCACAACACTCCTTCGTGCACCTGTGTGTTATGTTGCCCATGATCACAAACTGATAAGCTGCGACCTGAGCAGAGCGGCTCGCTGTAAATTTCACTTCCCTATGCGAGGCGCTGCCACCCATCTTGGCCATTCCCACCACAGAACTGTGCCTCATTTTATTCAGGCATCAGAAATTATAATTTTAAGAATCCATTAAACCTAAACACAGCATGTAAAAAGTGCCTCTAAAAACGCAAAGACAACGAATAAAAACATGAAACTGATTCAGAATGAGATGTGTCCTTACCTGGCAGCCTGAACAGCACTCAGCTGGATGCCCTGGTTATCACTGGTGGCATTCTACAAATCAATATATCAGTCATGTTTAGCACAACATTTAAAATGGATAAACATCTCTATACTCTGCATGTGTTTAATTTAAAGTTCAAACTTTTTTAAAATATTTTACCACTTAGTATAAGGGTAAGTACTAATCGTGATGAGAATTTATGACCCAGCAACTTTAATTTCAAATGTCAAATAAAAAAAAGTTTTTAAAAAATCGACTTACTTGTACTATTGCTTCAAGAGAGGTGTTTTGCTGTAAAATACAATTTTATTGATTAGATCTGAAACATACTTTGTATACAGTGTAAAAATTTGTCAAGAATTAAGACTTTAAAAACAATTTGACAAAGTAATACACTTCCTGCCAAACATGCTCTTTGAACAAAAAAGTAGTTCTCTTGGTTGCACATTACAGATGCAAATGGTAAGAAGAAAAAAAAAAAAAAAAAAAAGGAAAACTCAACTGGAAGGAAGGACCAGGGACTGAAAAAAACACCACTAGGCAGAAAAGAGAAAGTGATTTCACTCACACCTGAATCGACAGTGGTGGTGTCCAATCCTGGTCCTGGTGAGCCGATATCCAGCATGTTTAAAGGTCTCTCTGCTTTAACACACCTGATATCAGTTAGTAGGTGATTAAAGGCCTTTTCCAGAGCTTGATGACATGCAGAACATGTGATTCAATCATTGAATCAGGTGGGTTGGAGTAAAGGATCTAATACAACATGCTGGATACCGGCCCTCGAGGACGAGTTTGGACAACACTGCTCTACAGGGTATTTGGAGCTGAATGTAAACCTTCTCTGCAGGAGACCCCATTTATCAATTTCGATCATTTGATTGTGATCATCATCAAAATCGGCTCTGATAAACTGCATCAGACCATGAACCCTCCAACAGAAGTGTTTGCATTTATGCAAACACAACCCTGCTTGCAAACATGAATTTACTTCAACATGTTTTTGGACATCCTCATTCCTGAACTGCCAGTATTTTTTTTTTTTACTAAACAGACAACTGTAACTGTTGAGAAATAAAATACAGTCAGTGTGATCGATTAAAAGAAAAGCTCGAGTAAAACTAGGATTCAGCAAATGTGTGGTATTTCAGAAGAGGCACCAAATACTAATTTTGTAAAAAAAAAAATAAAATAAAAAACCTATCCACAAATGAAAAAGAAATGCCCCAAATGCCCCCCAGGAAACAATGTATGTACAGAATTACAGTTGCCTGACTGAAAACAGTAACACAGCGGTCACTGGTTTGCAAAAATTTAAACTAGAGTGAACCACATGATCTCCACAAAAGCCCCTCTAATGTCCTTCACTGAGTCTGAGCAGCATGCCATTGTTGATATACAGTTAAGATAACCATTCTGAATCAGTCCTCAACACCATGAAGTAGTTAGAGAAACTGAATCTCAACAGCTGAGTGGACATTATAATCCTATCAATCTACCAAACCCTGAGACTTTTGTTGAAGGTGAGACCTCAGATTATTCTCTTTCCTTGGTGTTTTTAATCTAAAATATGATCATTATGTGTGCTCTGCCTGCACATTAGTCAAGACAAGAGAGTAATAGTTGACTCAAATCATAAGGCGCATATTTCGAAACTGAAATTCTACATAGCTGCTATAAAATAGCTTTTTACTTACGACATTAACATTAAAACCTAAAAATAATTTAACATATTCAATAAATAGACCCAATTATCGGATATAAGCATCAGAGGTACCACAATAAGCAGTGAAATTACCAATGATTACAGTCATTTTTTTCTCTTAGATACACACTAAATATTTCTATACGTACATCAAAAAAATCAAACACCAAATGGCAAAAGGCACTGTGCCTATTCAACTTGAAATGGTAAAAAAAATACATATAATATCTATATATCTATATCTATCTATCTATCTATCTATCTATATCTATCTATATATATATATATATATATATATATATATATATATATATATATATATATATATATATATATATGGGTTTCCACTACATGTAATTGATCGTGGCGCACCGCCACGGTTAATTAAAAGCCGCCACACTTTCAGGATGAAGTTTTTTTGTTTTTTTTTAAATATATGTTAAAACAACGTAAAGCATATTAAAAATATATAGCCGATATTTGCGCACTCAGGGCTCTAGAGTGCGACCATTTTGGCCGCAAATGCGACCTAATTTCCCAAAGATGCAACTAAATTTATCCCAGGTCGCTCCGCGGCGACCGAGGATTTGCCTCTAGGACCTGGAACCGATGCGGGTAAAAAAAAAAAAAATACTCGGTCACGCTGCAGATCTCCATGTGGTTCAACAACAGACACACATTAAACTATGGATACTAAAATATAAATCTTAATGGTCACATCGACGCCGAACTTGTCCGCATTCCAGAGCGGGGCGGGGGGGAGAAATACTCCCCTAAACTCTGCAGGATGAGACCAGCGATGCCCCAGAAGTGAAACTAAAACAGCAGCGGTAGATCATCAGAATAATGATGAGGACGATATCACACTGACGACGTGGATTTATTAAAAGAACTGCAGCTCAGAGTCAGGAAACACGCGGGTAGTGCGGGTCGGAAATCAGCGGCTCGCGGGCGGATCTGGTCCTCTCTCTGATTGGCTGTGGTCCAGATATTCCCTGTGTTCTGCAGTCAGAGAGGTGAGTAATGAATGCTAGGCTAGCCACATGAACAGATGATGTGTGGATGAGATTATAAAATAAAAAGAATGATCAACTTTTCATCAAGTTAAGAGCTGAGAGTCTGAAAACAATTCTCTAACATGGAGCCATCATCCTTCAGGTCAGGACCTGGTCCAGGTTAGGTCAGGACCTGGTCCAGGTTAGGTCAGGACCTGGTCCAGGTTAGACTCCTCTCTACCATCTTTCAGCTGCAGCAGACTGATCATCAGGAGGCTGAGAGGATGATCAACTTTAACTTCTGATTTGATTTCAGTCAAACTTAGTCACTGAGGCCGTCCTGATTTACATTTTTATAATGACCTAATACCATTGATTTAATACATTTTAAATATAATTACTGACTTTGATTCATTTAGTTCCATAACTTTACACCGTTTACAGAAATACTCTGTATCATACCCTCTCCTTGGTGTAATGTGTGTGTGTGTATATATATATATATATTATATATATATATATATATATATATATATTGTTGTCAAATATCAATGACACAATAAATGTAGATCACCAACAAGTTGTCCTGTTTTAAGGTGACACCTCTTCCAGCATGGAAAAGTTTTCCCTCCCATTTAGGGGATAAACTCCTCCTCCACTGCTAGTCATCATTTCTAGCCAGGTCAGGCTCTTGTGAGCTGATAAGTTGCAAACCCATTGTTTCTGCCAAGCTGTCATTTTAACCATTTCAACTGTATTTCACAGGAGCTACATAACTGTTCTTGGATGTTAAAGAACAAAAATTTGAAATAGAAGAAAAAAAAACGTACTGATCTGAAATCTCCATCAACATCAGAGTCCTCACAGATGTCTTCATTAGGTACATTTCTCCTCTTCAGAAGGTGTTCGTCTCTTTTGTTCTGTGGTACATGAAGCAGAGCTATTACTTTATACATATTCCAAGATTTCATCCAGTCAAAGATCATTTGCAGATAAAGAGCCAAACGAAATGTCTTTAAAGTTGATGACACAATATGACAAAAGTAATTACCTTTCGGAGCTCCACCACTACTTCAGTCCTCTGTCTTCTCATAGTCTGTAGAGATCATGACATAATGACATTTTATAACAAGACACTTTAATCTCAACCTCCCAGCTAACACGTAAATCAACAAAATATGGGTATTGTCTACTCATTACAAGGTAACTTATAAAAGAAGTCTGTTACACTTTAAAAAGTGTACAATCAACACACTGCATATAGCAATTTGAGACACTATACATCAATTTAACATCAACTGAATTGACCAATATTTTGTACAAGTCAGAGGAAATTGTGTTTCAGTGAGAACAAAATCTATTATAGAAAAGAAACAGTCATGACTAGGTTGTTGCATAGTCATTACATCACATCATTTAGACAAATCATCAAAGTGGACTTAAAAATGCTCCAAACTGAAAATAGTTGGATGTTTAATGTGTTTTCTTGTTTTAGCTGCATGTGTAAACAGTGCCAGAAAGGTTAGACAAATATGCTTCCATGTATTATAGTTTTGTTTTGTTTTTTTTGAGGGGGGGTTGTATTATAGTGTATGTACTGCTGCTGTGGTGCTGCCCTGGCTGCTTAAAAAGTGCTACATAAATAAACATAAACACCACTTTTTGCATTATTTATAGAAATGTCTTCAATTCGGCCCAAATGCATTTTTATTGCAGCTAAATAAAGTCTCAAACAATGGAGAGAAAACTAGATGCATTTCTTAAATATTTTTATTAAAATATATATGGCATAATCTTTAAACGTCCTGGGGGGGACACACAAATAAAAGAAAAATGGGTTGTTTGAGATAATTTATTACCTGAAATAGTATTTTGTTTCACTAACCAATAATAAACTGCTATATTAGTGTAACTCCAGAGAAGAGTGTAGTAGAAAATGGGACATAGCCAAATTTTGCAATCTGTTAACATTAAGATCTAATCTAATGATGAACTACACCTGGTAGATTGCATCGGACCTGCTCAGAAATCAGTTTAATGATTAAATCAAGTTTTAATATAACACCTCATTAGGTTTGAGAGTAGTTAGTGATGGCTAATGTTGGAATCTCTGATTAATTATAATGAAAACTAAACCGTTAAAGCGACATTTGATGCAGCGTGAGTGAAGTGTATATTTTAAGACATGTTTACGATTACAGACGTATTCTGGTATTCAGTTGGTGAAATAAATGTTAAGTTTCTGTAAAGAGTTTGGGTGTGTCCACCACTTCGACACCTCTACCGTACTTGTTAGTTAAAAGTTATCGACTGATTGATAAGCGACCCGACTCCTGAGGCCTACTTCTTAAGAGAAAGTACCGACTTGTCAAACAGGATGTATGGGTATATCCTGCACATAAAAACCGTAAGCAGAACCCGCCCGGGACCAATATCGATACCGATAAGCTTGTATGAGACAGTCACAAGCCGGGTTGACTGTAAATCACCTAGTATTGATCTGACATTTGCAAACGTGTAGCGTTCATCTATCAGTCATGTCACGAGGCGGTATAGATGGTTACAGATTTACAAAATTCGCAATGTTCATTATAAACAAACATATAACAGCACGAATAGAGTTTAAATCCAGGCAAATGGCCAGCTACACGGCTAACTGGTTTCCGCCATTGTTTTTGGTTGTAGAGACGGGGGATGGGTGGAACTGCAACCAGCGCGAGCTCAGCTAGCACGCAAGTTAGCTTACTGCGGAATTAAATTTACAGTAATCTGCTGCCATGTTAGCTTGCCAATCAAGAATATATATCAAAATAATACAATTTAAGTCAACTACATGTACTTTTACTAAGATGGTTGACATATTACACCGAACTAAACCGACTCGGAGGGTGAAATGCTTCAGTAGAGCTCGCATGTCCCCCGCGGGCCTGGCACATCCAGCGGAGGCTTTTCTGACATGTTTTTTAAGCCGTGCGGTCTCATGTTGTAACAAAATTATAGAAACCCATCAGGAAATCACTCTATCAAAGCCAATGGCCGTTAATGGGTAATCTGCGAATGTCTAGGCCGTGCTCCGACAGCAGAGTTCCCGATGGTGGAAATTAGAAACGACGTCACAGGGGAAGCCGAGAGAGGCAAGGCTGGCCGTGAACGCAGCAGCTACAGCGGCGAGCATAAGAAGAGAAACACCTATCTGCACAACTTTTACCTCCAAATCTCGACCCTTATTCTTGAAATTCTTCAGCCGCTGGTTGTCCAGTTTCTCGTTGTCAGCCATGTTAGCGGTTCTGGTTTACAATAATGCAGTTTAACTAGAATTTAGCGGACGAGCTACCCCTTTTTCTGGTTCCCTTTTCACAGCGTTTCGTTAGCTGACTATTTTTTGCTGCTCTGTCCGCGGTGCATACTGGGAATGCCGGTGGTGGAGGGAGGGCAGCCTCGCTGTGTCGTAGAGGAAGGGTGGGGAAATCCCCTTCACTCTCATTGGTTTCACTGCTAACGTCTCTATCGCCACATGTGGAACGCCACATTACACAAGTTAATCCTTTTATATCACATCATACATGTAAAATAATCTATAGCGGGAAAGCGCTTTTTACACGTTGATTAATAAATACATAAAAATTCCATTTGGTAAATTCATTGATTGAAGTAAAATTTTTTGGGTATTAAGATTTTTTTTTAGTTCAATAAAATCATAATATTTAATTTACGAAAACGTTTTAAATAATCATATAAGTTGTCTATCTATGAAGTAGAAAAACAGCTTTATACCACAAAGTCAAAACAGTATAAAATTACAGAAAACAGTATAAATTTTAAAAGTCCAAACTGCAAATTAATATGCTGCAAAATATTGCTTTTGCTTATACTCCATAATCATCATCTTCATCATTTCAATCTTATGGTGTATTTTTTAAATTCCCTCTCATATTTAGTGCTGCAACATACAACCAAAATAAAAAATTTTAATCATTAGACTATTATCTGTGGACATATATTAGATTTCATACTTCATAAAATTAACTTATACTGTAGTTGTTCTTTTTTCATTTTATATATATTTTTATATTAATCTTGACACATCTTATTTACAAAACAAGTAGCTTTATGACACTTATTTAACCAGATTTTGAAATTTGCTAAATAATTCTTAGTTGATTTATTTAGACTTTAGCTTTATTTCCCTTTATTCATTGACTATTAGAAGTTGATTGGTTCAAAGTAGAAATCCAAACTGACATATTTGTTTCTTTCAAGCATTACATTTCCCCCCTAAAATCCAAAATATTTTGAATTTGTGGAATTATATGCTTTATACCAAACTTCTGTTCAATTTTTGGTTTTCTTTTTCTTTTCTTTTTGCACCAATCAACCACATGACATGTAGCCCCTCACCTTGTCTCTTATAATTTCTTTTAGTATTTTTAAAACACATTATATAAAGAAAATAATTAAAGCTTAATGAACTTGAAGTATAGGCCTTTGTTAAATTTCCTAACTTTACCTAGAAACATATTTTCACTTAATGAGAACAAATGTAATAATTTTAACTTTATTTTGCAAAAACACAGGAAAAAAATAAACAACTTCAAAAAGATTATCTAACTGACAGGTTACAAAATGCAGAATATGATTAAAATTGATGCATTTTTACAAAACAAAACAAAAATAATTCAGCTTTTATTAGTTAGAAAATATTCAGTCTTAATGTTCTAAGATGCTGACAATAACAAATAAAGCACAGTTTCAAAAAGACTCATGACAGCTTGTAATGGGTTTCCCAAAACAACCCTGATAATCCAAGATTTTCTCCAACTTTTCGTGGCTTTTTGCCACCAGTTGAAGCCTCTCTTGTTACCCTGCAGGTCCCGAGTTTCACCGCACAGATTAACTCAAATCTCTGTATCTGCATCATCCTTTGATCTCACTGATCGCCTCAGTTAGATAAAGAGCAGAAGAAAGCAAATAGAAATTCAAAAGAAATAATCACCTATCAGCTTTGACAGAGTAAGAATTGTTTCACTCCTGTGAAACTGAAGCCTTTAGATCTCATCTTAACCTTAATGTCCTCCTGAGTCTGTCTGAAAGGGGTCTTCATCAGATAAACCATCCTCCTGAAACCTTCTTCAAGTCCCATCCCAGAGGTAGCAGAGCAGGGCTGAATGAACCACGCCCGGCCGTCACACACACCCCTCAAGTCCAGTTTCACACACAGTGTTTCTGGGCTCAGAGCACCTGGTAGGTCCTGTTTGTTGGCCAGAATCACAAGAGGAACTCCTCTGAGACTATTGTGTTTTAGGACCTGAGAGGTAGTGGAAACGGCAAAAAAGATATGTAAACAATTACAATGTAAAACTCATTTTTTCAAAATAAATTTATCATTATCAAAGAAGTTGCTTTCTAGTTGAATTACCCGATGAAGTTCTTTGCGGGTCTCGTTCAGCCTCTCTGCATCCCAGCTGTCCACCACAAACATCAGTCCAGCTGTGTCAGAGAAGTAATGTCTCCAATGAGGCCTCATCTTCCTCTGACCCCCAACATCCCACACCGTCAGTCCTGGGCTGCTCCTGTCCGTCTCCAGGGACTCCACATTAAAACCAACGGTTGGCACGGTAACCACACGCTCATTGTATTTGAGCTTGTAGAGCAGGGTGGTCTTTCCTGAGCCGTCCAGGCCCAACATGAGAACTTGCTCTTGTGTCTGAGGCTTGGATCCATACGTACCCATGTCTGTGTGCAGCGTTAAGTGTCTCTATCTTCTTCCTCTTGTGCAACTGTGTAAACTATGCTGTCTGCACTCAGTGGCTACGTCGGTGCTTAAAGTGTCTGGTCTGTAATGTGGACTAAGTGAGCCCTCCCCTCGTCTCTGCGTTGCTTTCAGAAAATCTATTTTTATCCAAAATGACGATGCAACTTAAGAGGTCAGACATGCAGCTCTCTGGTTAGCACCGTCACCAGAGTCCCATCACACCTGTCTCAAATCATCAAACACACCAGCAGCCAGGAAGCCTGAATGACAAGAAGATTGTGTTTCTTTCATATCAGTGACATCAGTTGTATTTTGGCTGCACAGGCTGATGGATTAATGTGAAGTTATCTTTAGTCTGGCATGTTTGCTCAAAGCATAGCTTCCAAAAAACCCCCAAGTAAAAATAGTCTGCAGCACCCATTTCAGAAATTAAAGGGTAAAATGTGGAAAACATCAAATTGATATTTCTGGGATTGTTGATTTCACATCTGGTTTTCAGAGTATTTTATATGACTTTAATCACATGCAAAAAGACAAAAGAAGCATCATATTTAAATTGTCATTATTACTTTATTGCACCCTCAATAACATATTTTACAAGATAGGATTAAAAGTTTTATTTTTTTTCTGTAACATTTATCTTTGAACAATACTGTTATGTCTGTATAAGCTGCAGTTGATTTTATTAAAAAAAGAAAATCATTTGATATCTTTATGATTTACAGTTTAAATTTAGTATTTTTTACAGTTTATTAAAATCAACAAAAGCAAGTACAAATGCCACAAACATTCTGTACACAATCAAAGAAAAAATGGTTGAGAAAAGGCTTTGTGTGGTATACAACTCTGGATGTGTGTTTAGGCGATGCATGAAGACAGTATGTACATTCATTTCACTTCTTATGTCTCTTGGAGACGTAACTTCAACCACATTTGAATTAACAGGACGTGACACAGAGGGCAAGCTTTGTGCACAGTATAATTAACTGCATTTTATTTAAAAAAAAAAGTTTTGGCAGCAGAAAAAATAGATTTTTTTTTTGTCTTAATAAATGTGTTGAAAGATGACAAAACAGGTAATCTTGCAGGTTATTCTGAATGATATCATGCCCAAATAGGATGTAGATTTACAATCCTTTTGGAATATATAACAGTAATATAAGCAAAAACAAAAAAAATATTACATGTTTTGTCTTTATCTCAACAGATTTTTTAAACATAAATTCGTATAGCTTTAAGAAATCCGATACATAAAACCTGATGGACTTGATATCACAACTCCAATGTAATGAAATATAAAACCTCTGACAAACTACAATGAGCCTACCGTTATGACATCACACACTAACAGTTACACAGATCTCTATAAAATATGTCTGAACAAAATAATAGAGCAGTTACAAACAAAACGGACAACAGAAACAATTAGCATTCATTTGAAATGAAGTCACGCAGCTAAACTTAAGGAAAAATACTCTCCACATGCAGCCGATGTGACATCAAATGTAGTTCTGTTGCTGTACGATCAGACGGGTGTAATGAGAAACCTCATCACTGTCATCATGTTAAAGGTTCTGTAATGATTTCTGTATTTTTGTTAGAGGAAAAAACAAAAACTCAACACATTAGAACATCACCATCAGTACGGTTAGATAAAAAAAGTAGGTTTTCTTTTAAATGGTCACATAGACGTGAAATACTTCATATTTTTAAGAATAGTAAATGAGACGCTGCACTGTTTGTTCTTTGAATTCGTCACCATTTCACCTTCTCTTAAACACACACTCATACAAAAGCATAACATGATCCAACTCACATTACAGTGTTTAAAAGGGACGTTCAACATTAATGTTCTTTGTTTTGCGATTAAAAAAATAAAGGGCTTGATGTAAAGTTTGAAGAGCAAATTACTGGAAATATTAGTGATAGAACAGATCACACTCAACAACCGTATTTTACTCTATTCCCAATAAATTTCACTATTAATATTAATAATATATCATTTCATACATATTATTGATACCGTGTGTGGGGTAGACTACTTCTTCTCACCGCTCTTTCCTTTAAACTTGACCACCATGACGGTGATGTTGTCAGGACAGCCGCGGTAGAAGGACTGAAGGACGATGCTCTTGGCGCCGAAGTGTGGCTCGTCCAGTCGTTCTCTGATGAAGCGAACCGCCTCCTCGTTGCTGAAGGTGTCCCACAGGCCGTCTGACGCCAGGATCATGAACTCAGGCTGCAGCTTGTTCAGGTCGAAGGACATGATGTCGGGATCGGGGACGATCACGTTGAGGTTCTTTAAGGGGTAATCCCCCAGAGAACGGGACATGGCCAAGATGCCCTGGACTCGCCAGGAGCCATTAAAACTGATGAAACCACCTGGAAAAAAAGGTGGATAGCAACTGAAGGAGGACATAAGAGCCAAACTGAGTAATAGTTGAGTACAAAAGCAAAAGAAAGACTAAAATAAATCCACTGTCATCATATTTACTCATTTATATAAACTATAAAACCAATACATTCTCACTAAAGTCTAAATAATTGGATCACTGCCACTGACATGTTTTCACTCACTCAGCGCTCACTGTTCAGCTCACAAGAATGTTTTGGTTGGATTTGTTTCAGTTTGTGTCATATCCTGGAATGTTGTGTGTGTGTGTGTGTGTGTGTGTGTGTGTGTGTGTGTGTGTGTGCATGTGTGCGTGAGTGTGTGTGTTTTCAACAGGGAATTCGATTGGAAATGAGCAAATAGGACACACGTTTCTGTAACTGGTTCAGACATCCTCCTAATTTCCCAGAGAGCAGTCCTATTAGTAGAATTCCATCCATCCATCCATTTTCTGTAGCCGCTTAATCCTCCACAGAGGGTCGCGGGGCAGCTGGTGCCTATCTCCAGCGGTCAAGGGGCGAGAGGCGGGGGACACCCTGGACAGGTCGCCAGTCCATCGCAGGGCCACACAGAGACGAACGAGACAAACAACCACACACCCACTCACACCTAAGGACAATTTACCAACCCAATTAGCCTGACAGTCATGTCTTTGGACTGTGGGAGGAAACCGGAGTACCCGGAGGAAACCCACGCACGCACGGGGAGAACATGCAAACTCCACGCAGAGAGGCCGCAGAGCCGGGACGCGAACCCACGACCTCCTTGCTGCGAGGCAACAGTGCTAACCAACTGCGCCACCATGCAGCCTATTAGTAGAATTTTGAAAAAAAATTCAAGTTGAAAGTTCAGACTGAGGCTGTAAATACTGATGAACCACAGTTTGTGCAACTTTTTCCTATAAAATAACTTAAGTTTGCTTAAACTCTCCAAAGACTCAAACTACATCCTACAATGTGGATGCATTACATAGTGAAATTGTTATTCTGCAGGATTAAACTTTGATTTATCACCAAGTCTAAACAGGGGTAAGCAATGGTTCAGCATAATTATTAAACTATAAGATATTACACAGCAAAAAAGCATATATACTGTATGTATGCACATAATCAAAATACAAAATATCAGTCAAAAATCATCATAAAGCAACAACTAATTGAAATTAAATCTTCACCTATTCATAGTTTATAAAAGTGTCCACAAAGTGTAAGATCCAAGATTAGGATTTAACAAAGTAAACTAGAAAAATAAAAGAAGGGATAAGGCTATTGCAACTAAAATATTGAGATAAAAATAGTCTAAACTAAGGAACATTCTTCAGTCTTACGCATCCTATACAAACTGAAAAAACAACTTAAAATCTCATATCTTAATAAAAGTTTATATAAATAAAGAAATTCAGATTGTTTTAAGATTTAACCACTACTACGAGGCATTAAAAAACGCTTTGAAAGTTGAGTTAAAGTTGTAGAAGTGAGTTGGATAAAATGTTGTTTTTTTTTTACCACACCTAAAGTACAATTCTTTCTAAGAATACTTTTTAACGGCATGCTTATCCTAGCCTAGTAAACTAGACGGCCAGTTTTGCTCTGCAAACTGTATAGTCTTGCTTGCCAGGCAATGTTTATCCATCAGCATCACACTTAATATAAGCCTGATGAGTTAGAAAAGTTTAGACACACTGAACTTTCACCCAGTTTACACAGCAACATGATGCATTTATGTATTCTTTTTTATTTATGACTGACGCTTTGGGTGTCCTACTCAGTGAGAGCAATTTAAAAACAAAGATTTTATTCCCAGTACCAAACTGGACCATTAGATGGAGATGTTGGGCCTTCTGGCTGACTAATCTGACAGTCTGCTGAACTGTCCTCAGCTCAGTAACTACACAGCAGGCAGAGTTGAAGGGAGGATTATGCTTACAAACACTTTAAATAATGGCCATCGCCCGTCTGCATCTGATAACACGCAGCTTTAGAAGCTAATTGAGTTACCAGTCAGGGGGTTTGATGTCAGCCGAAGACACAAATCAAACTGAAATGATGTCGTGCTTTCTTAACAACATTCTGAGCTTCAACATTCCCTCAAGTTTTGACTAAAACTTTATTTTATTATTCGGAAGTGGATTAGGAAAAGTGCTCTGCTCAGGACTTTAGCAGTTTTCTCACCAGCCTTCTTGATCCTCTTGCGTTCCTTGAGCTGGTAAGGTTTGTGGTCATGTGACAGAGGAATGGCATTGCCGTCTTTATCACACAGGACTCCGCGAGAGTCTCCAACGTTGGCCACCGTCAGCTCCTTATCAGACAGCAGAGCCACCAGACAGGTAGTGCCTGAAGCAGAGGGAGGGTGGGGGGTTGCAGAGAAGAGCGAAAATCACCTGAATTTATTATCAGCACAGGCTTGTTGAGAGGTTTATCTCATAATTTCATATGTCGAAAATGTCAGATACTGAAGTCCTTAAGAGCTGTCCTCCGGGGAAACATAAATGTCTGCAAAATTTCAAGGATGTCCATCAAATACTTGCTAAAAGTTTGCCTAAATGGTGCAGCATGTTAAAAACCAACACTTAACCCAGATTGAGACTATGGACAATATGTTTTTAATGAATATCAACTTGAAGAATAAATGACAAAAAATACAAATTTTAAGATGCAGATCGTCAGAAACCCCCCCCAATAAACTCCTGTCCAGCAAATGGCTAAATGTGACAATGAACACAACATAGCAAACACATGAAAGAATGTAGGATTGAGGCAAAAACTCTTTCAAGTTGACTTCTTTTCCCTGAACCACCCTCCAAAATGCCTTTCTCTCCCTTTCCTCTCTTTGTTTAGCTTTCCAGCCAGGCAGAACCGAGTACAGACGAGGAATCCGGGGCTTATTGTGTGAGATCCAAAGTCCTTTGCAGAAAAAACAGATCTGCCTTTTTGACTAAAGACAAAACCAGAAAGTGAGAGAAGAGAGTAGATTTTAACAAAGAGAAAGGGAAAGCAGGGGGTCCCACCACTTGAGTTGGACCACCCAGACAGAAACAGAGAGGGATGTAAAATGGAACACAGCAGACTCACATTCAAAATTTAGGTGTAAAAGAAAATAATCTCCAGCAAGCGATAAAAGCTTGAAACAAGGTGGGCTTTGATGTCACTACAAGATGAGGATAACCTACTAACATTTCAGAGTTTGTTTAAGTTCTACATCTCGATGAAACGTTGAAGGATTACACTTTGTTTCTGGCATTTAGCTGAAGAAAGTCTATCGCTCTTGTTAAGGGTCCTGTCAGGCCAGTGACTTTCTCTTCAGTGTAAAAGCAAGAAGATGGGAAACATGTTGCAGAGGATGAAGATAAAAATTAAACGTAATAGCACAGGAAGAGAATTTGGCTGGGTGAAGGGCAGACGTTTGAAAAAGAGCAAAACAATTATTCATAATAACTTCAAGGCAGAAAAAAGGAGATAAATTGGATCAGAATTGAGACAAATGAGGCCAGCTGCAAGCCAAACTACAATACCTGAAGGGAATGCTGATAACAGTTCATTTTAAATGTCTTGCTGAATATATTTTTTAAAATCTGTTTCCTTTAGTTTCATCATTGTATCCATCCCTAATCCTGCTGCTCGTCCTAATAGCTGCAGCTACACGGTGCCTTGCTGTCCAGCTAATTATCCTTATCTAGTTCCCATGGTGATGGAGATAATGGACTGAGGTGCTTTGTGAGCACACCCTTCCCCAATTAGCCCGTCCATGCCAAGCACACATTCAGCATTCCCTCATCTGAGTGGCACCGAGGCCCACGTGCACACTGTGCTCATGTTAATAATTGGCTTAGTTCGGTCAGGGAAACCTTCAGTCCTCCAATAAGATTAGCATCTCGACCCCAGTTTCCCCTTCCACTACAGTTTGCATCATTGTGCTAATTTACTCAGAGCTGCCTTCTTGTGATGAGCCGTCTGAGCTCTTAATACATCTCAGTTTACGTTTCTGCTCGGGCTTTATGTGAAAAATATGACACCGTGACTAATATAAAACCCCGCTCACATTCAGAGGTTTTCTGAGAAAGAAAGAAAACATCCAGCATGTTATTCTAGTCATGTTTTCTCTCATAATATTCCTTGGTCTTTACTATTAGAGAGGGTATTTTAAGTACGGTATGGTACAGTTTTAGAAAGCCCTAAAAATTATACCCCCTCTACCATCAAGGATCCCCAAATCCTTGAATACACAACAAGGAACATGGTGAGAGGAGGTTCCTGCTGGAGGCTACAAGATGAGAGAACGATAAACGACCTGGAGAGCATCTCTAACCTCAGGTTCCTGGGTTCCCACATCAGTGAACATCAGACGGAGACAATAAACTACAACATACTTAACCTAGACCTCTACAGATTTCTATAGTTTGTGCTTTTTTTTTGGTCACACTTCCATGTTTAGCAAACACATTTCACAATCAGACAAAGATAACTGGAGTCAGTACAAAATCATGATTTAATCTATTGAAGAAAAAAGCAATCCAAACCAACCTGGCCCTATGTGGAAAAGCAATTGCCTCCTAAACCAACTACTCTTGATGGCAACAACAACCGAGTGTTACTGATAACTGGTAATGACTCTACTGAGGAGGAATGTTGTCCCACTCTTCTTTACAAGGTAGATTTAATTGATCCAAATTGGAGAGTTTTTACCTTCAGGATTTACTGCTAGAAATCAGAAAGAAGCAAAGCAGCCCCAGACACTACCACTACCACGTTTGACTGGTGGTATGATGTTTTTTCTGAAATCCAGTGTTAGTTTCACCTGAATTTCCCCACTGAGGGGCAATAAAGGGCCTTTCTATTCTATTATATTTTTGCTCCAGATGTAACAACACACCTTTCAGAAATGTCCACTTTTGACTCATCAATCCAGAGAACACGTTTCCAAACGTCTTGGGGATCATCCAGATCCCGCTCTCATGGAGGCCATTATTGCACCTCCGTCTCTTTCTCACTGTTGAATCATGACCTCTGACCCTGACCTTGTTGTCCTCGACTTTTAGATGTTGTTCTGGATTATTTTTTTCGACTTGCTGTGTTGCTTTTTGAGATCTTGTAGCCCACTTCATGCTGTCAGACAGGTTGTATTGAAGTGATTTCTTAATTCTACAGGTCTGGCAGTAATCAGGCCTGGGTGTGGCTGGTGGAACTGAACTCAGCTTTACAAATAATCTGATTAATCAGTTAATTCACGATTCAGTAAGGGGGGCGATTACTTTTACACACAGGGCCAGGTTGGTTTGGATAACTTTTTCCTCTTAAATGAAATCAGAATTTGAAAACTGAAAGCTTTTTGTATTTACTTAATTATCTTTATCTGATATTGAAATTTGTTTGCTAAGAATGTTAAATGTAACAAAGCAAAAACAAGAACTCTGTAAGGGAGCAAACACTTTTACAGCACTTTAAACATTTTCCACAATATACATTTTTCTGCACATCCTATAATTTACTTTTCTAAACTCATCTTTCACACATTAGAATATTTGTTTATTAAATCTGGCATGCCCAGTTCTCACTTTATCACTCCTTGCAGCAATAAGTAATGATTGTTGGACTAAAAAAGGAAAGAACACTGTCTTGATTTGTGTACTTGGCTTGCAAACATATTGATATATGTGTCACAAAGCTGATTAGCAGAAGCAGATTACCACGCTGCATTAAATAAGACTCTAAGCTCCTGGTCATTGCATCAAAGTCCCATCTCTCCCATCTTTCATTCAGGCGCTTATGTTTGCTGATCACCAGAGGGACGAATGAACAGGAGGATAAATCTGATATGCTGCTTTCCCAAGGACAGGGAGCTGAATAGAGAGTGTTTCTGTTTTCCTACTCACTCTTCACTCCTTGCCAGCTCAATTTAGGCCTCGATTACAACAGAAAGCTGGGAGCGGTGCACTCTGAACGATGCGATTGTTGAATTACATTCTCGGACAAGGATGCACAACTTTCACTTGGATCAGCAGATCCCCCAGAGATGCTGGCAGGAAAGCTGGGAAAAAACACTACATCAGATTCAATCTCTGAATGTCTAACGCTGAAACTAGACGACACAAGAGGGATTTGATAGGAATGGCTTTTGACTTACAGCTCATCGATAAGCTCGGTGTTAGCCGTTCTTGTTTGACAGTAGAAACAGGATGGAAGTAGCACTGAAGAAGACGACAATGCAAGAATTTTAATTTCTTAAAGCCTGACTGCAACAATTCATGTAGCTTAAGAGAAGATGACTGCTTTAGTGGCTGTTGACAAGAAAGCTGATGCTGATCTCCAACTGGGGATGGTAGAACAGGACAGGATGATAAAGTCAAAAACATGATTAAAAGATCAGGAGCACCAAAAGGTACTGCAGCAGGAGAAAGAGTTTAAAAAAAAAAAAAAAAGTCATTATAAAGTGTTACCTTTGAAGTGGTTGCTTTAATTCTGCACATCTGAATTCTATAATTCAGTATCAGATGATATGATGAAACTTCAGTGGTTGTTAAGGGACATTCCTGCCCATAACATAATTTCTATTGGTTAAAATATAAGGGAACTTGTATAATATGAAAATAGCTGAAGAAAACTGAAGTCAAGAGAGTAAACAGAGACATTAGTCACATTCAAAAACAATTTTAGCTCAATGTCTGTAGAGTTGACTGAGTTTTAGCCATTTTTATGTTTACAAAAATCAACAGACTGATAAATGTTCACCTGATGATTACTTCATGAGTTTCATAAAAATCCATCCAGTGGTGAATGAGATGTTTTACTAAGACACAGATACAGGCAAAAACATCATCTCCCACTCGTTCAGAGGTGAGTGATATGAATGTAACCAACAGCTTAGACTGTTGGTGCATTTCCAGTCAGTATCTGAACTGAAACAGGCAGTTTAATCAGAGCACTGACAAAAACACTGACCTTCTCAAAGGAAGTCTGCGTTCTTCAGGTTGGAGAATATCAGCAAGGATAGACGATGAAATCAGCTGTTAGTCTTTCAAATCTCTAAATAATTCAGCAATGCTGCAGAAAAATATGTTATGATAAACCTAGAAGAAAGTTCTGTCTGTTTAGGAAGAATCCTTGTCTTTAAGTTGCATTTTGCCGTCCTGATAAAGAAACGTTGCTCCCCTCCTCCATCTCTCTTCCAAGGTTGTTTCAGTGCATTCACATCTCCCTTTGTCATCACCTCTTTGAATCGGGATTTATTTATGTCCCTGCATTTTGCTTGTTGTATTGCACTCTTTTTCCATTATGCTGTACAGCTCTCACTGGAACACAGCTTGCTTTCCACATAAATATCCCTCCATCTGACCCCTTCTCTAACACTTTCCATCCATCACCATCTCCCTCGCAATTTCCCTCTCCTGCACATCCCTCCTTAGATAATTACTACAAGCCTTGTGAAGATCAACTTGTATTTAAACAGCTGAATAAGCAAGACCTCAGGCTGCTGACGGTCACTATTCAACAATCACCCAGTGAAACAGTAGAGCAGAGCATACTGGTTTGCAGGCAGTGTTATGAGGGACATCCAAAGCATGGCCTCATGTTTTTCTATCGTTTCTGCTGCAATGAGCAACATACGTAGCTAAAATTCATCTCAACGCTCTTATCATTCACATTCAGGTGAAGATATTTAGACTGCTGTCAGTTAAAGAACAAAATAATAAAACTACACACTTCTAATTTGAAGTATTTTAACTTGCATGGGAACACACCTGCTTCATTGTAAGTGGCTGAGAGCTTGTCCAGCATGTCTTTGTCCAGACTTAGTATCTGCTGCTCCAGGATGGAGGGATAGGAAAGGCTGACCCTCTCCCTTTTTTCATCTTTCTCCTTGTCTTTTTCTCTGTTTCGCTCTCTCTCCCGTTCATAGGTCAGTAGCTGCTGGCGCAGAGCCTCTGGCAGGTGGGCCTTCGCAAACTCAGCAGCAGCCTGATAATGGAGAGCAAAGGGAGACAGAAGGAAAATTAGACGGCTGCAGACACAGATAAGGTTGGTCAAAAACACCGAGAGGCATAACGCTTGTTATTCTGACAAAATCCACACGTTTCTTGCTGATGGCCAAAAGAGGACAAACTGTTTTATTAGGCTGAAGGAAATTCTGATAAATTAAGATACAATTATTGTTATGAAAACTAAAAAGTTACTATTAAGAACACTTAATTGCAAACAGTGGATTTATTGAGTTGAGTTAGATAAGATGGAGTAACACAAATAAACAGGGGAGAAAAGATAACCTGTCTGTAAGTAAACACAAAATCTTTGTCTTTATCAACAACGTCCGTCAAAACATGCTTCAAAAAGCATTAAAAAATGCTTTTTGATGACTAATATGTTGTTTGACTCAAGTATCCAATACAAGAAAAGGAACAAACACTCAATCTTTTCTTTTACTTTAAAAATTCCAGGTCTGAGTCGTCTCACACCATCGCTTCCTGAGCTCCACATTGATCACAAAGTGATCCTGTTCATGACTGCTGTGCTTGTTCAAAGATGCATTGCTATGTCACGCTGTTTGTGAGCTCCAATGGCTGCAACCTTATTGTCCTTTCTGCCTTGCTGGAACAGATAACTGATTTTTTTAAGGCATTATCAAATACACACCAGCTCATGCTGTGAGACACAGCCAGGCCAGAGAAACTGTATCCTCACTCCTTCACATTTTTCCTCAAAAGATAACACCAAATAAACCTTTTCTCACACATTTCTTCTGCAGGTTCAGAGCCTGTATTCCAGGCTGAGGGAAGACCAGTTAGCACAAGGTCGTGGAGTACAAATGTCACATAATATATTGCTGACATGTCACTGATCTGCATCATCCAAGACTCATAAAGCTCAGATTTCATACAGGGCTTTCACTTCAAGAATTACTGAGACCTGCGGAAAATAAGACCTAAAAAAAACAAGGTCAGCTCTTCCACAACCTGCCGTTTCCTGGCATTGAATGTAATGATTTTGAGGTTATTTGACTAAAAATCTGCGGATGAACTGAATGTCTGGTGTGTTCAAACTATGTCCCCTTTCTCTCCAATCTATACCTCCCTCTCCGTCTGCACCCTGATATTACTTTAAAGGACTCGAATAACTCTGCCTACTCTGCCGTTTCTCCCCACATGCAAACAATTCATCCAGTCATTTCGTTATATTTTGTCAGCACCAGTGAGGTTTTCTTTTGTACACTCTGTCAATCTCACCATCTTCTCTCATTTTTCATTTCCTATAGTCTTTTCAGTCTGCTTCCATGGTGATGTTCAGCCAGGATTAAGCCTGGATCTTTCCTGCATCTCTTTCTGACTCAACTTGCTTTTGTCCAAGAACAATCAGAGATGACATACTTTCATCCTGCAGTTACCATGTGGGAAGCAGGAGTCAACAAACTGGACCTAATGGTCACAAATAGAGCAGGAAGTCTTTTGTTCCATTGGGCTTTATTGTCCCAATTACCAAGGACTTTGACTGTTTACCTCCCTGTACTTATCAAAGCATTGGGGGGAGGGGGGGGGGGGGGG
>SSNR01000070.1:1313302-1332149 GCA_006937965.1 Callopanchax toddi | reverse complement strand
GGGGGGGGGGGGGGGGGGGGGGGGGGGGTCATCGTTTCTTCAGCTACATTCTTTTCAACTACTTTACCGCACATAACCCAAATAAGTACCAAGCAAGCGAACGGAGAAGTATCCGAGTGTCTAATTTGCTGGCTAACCACAGCAGCACATCTAACACCAGATTAGAAGATGAAAGAAGAGAATGTTGGAGGAGGGAGGCGTAAAGGGATAAAGAAGGCTGAAGACAGAGAGTGAGAGATGAGGACAAGGATCAGGGGTAGTAAAAGCACAAGGAAATAAAATGGAGTGTGAGATTAGCTTAAGCGTGCAGTGAAAAAATGTAGAAAGGCACCAGGGTGAAGTGGGTGAGTCAGAGCAAAATGAGGTGAAGGGGACCAGCTAGAGCCGACGGGGGAGTCATGTGACCTGAAAGAGATGTACAGCACGCGTGTCAAACTCCAGTCCTCAAGGGCCACCATCCTACATAGTTTTAACATTTCTCTGCTTCAGCACACCTGATTTAAATGAACGCACCATTAATGTTTTTGCAGATTTTGTGGAGATAATTCAAACATTTGAATCAGGCATGTTGGAGCAGAGAAGCGCTGAAATCAAGCAGCATAGTGGCCCTCAAGGACTGGAGTTTGACTGAGTTGGAATGTGCAGAAACTGGGATGAAGAATAAGTCAAAATTCTTTAACTGATAAAGGTCAAAAATGTGCAGGAGAGTAGAGTCAACAAGGAGGAAGCCAGTCCGAGTTTCCATGACCCACATGCCAATTTTAGCAAAGTCATGATAAAGCTTATTCTAAAAAAAGATTTCAAATGAACTACTTTGGATTTTTTGTTTGGTTTTAAACAACAACCCACGCCTTAAACAAAACAATCATCCATCTTGGCAGATGAATATTTCCAGGAAAAGGTCAAACTGACTGCAGACTGATTAAGCAGCTGAGCTACAGGGTTGAAGCCTGGACTTGCAGATTTCATGGTACTATTTGTCATGAGTAGGTATATATAAATATAATCCAAATATTCACTTAGATGATGTTACACTATAATTCACTTTGCTATTGTCACAAGATGCAGTCACTTTTCTGGCCTCTTCAGCAGTTTCCCTCCTCAACAACAGCCTGTTGTGACAAACCTTTTTGACGAGCAGATTTAAACAGGCAGGAATGTGAACCTATACAGCCCCGAGTCAGCAAGGTCTCTCACTCCCACAGCAAGAAAACGGCTCTTTGTCTCTTCTCTGTTCAGTCAGAGGCAGGAGGAACTGATCGAGCAGCAGCACTTCTCAAATAACTGTTTACACATGTGCAGAAGAGGCTGTCTACTGCGTGAGAGGCATGCTCCTCTCTGCCTGAGTGAAAGTTTTAGGATGCGCTCACCTTTGACTGTCATGTCTGGTTGTTAATTCTGACTGATTTTCACTGGTTTTATTCCAACACAGGAGACTCATTTCAGAGAAATCACTCATGGCGATGCAGAGCTTCACATTAGGCTCACCTTCACACCAGACTTCACCTGCAAGACACATGCACAAACCTGTATGTGTGCACAACACACACACACACACACACACACACACACACACACACACACACACACACACACACACACACACACACACTCCCATCTCAATAAGGGTGCATTATCTCTCTCCCTCTCCCTGCATTATCAACTCCCGTTACCCAAACATTCCATCTTGTCAACTAAAATGAGCCACAGAAATAAAGTCAGCCAGAATTACTCAGGCCTTCTAACCATTTCCATCCATCGTATCACGAGGCAGGCAGAACTGAGGAAAATCATTTTCTCTTTAGAATCTCTGTGAAGAAGTTATGACCAAAGAAGAAAAATCTCTTTCTGCGCCTGACACGGTGCTCTGGGGATTGGACCGGCTATGAGAGGACTAGCATCTGACAGATCAAGCAGGCAAATGGAGAGACGAATAAAAGAAAGAGAAGGGGAAAGTGAAACTGGGAGGAGTCCTTCATTAGCATCTCTCAAGTGAAATATATAAAAAAAAAAAGACTTCAGTTTGAGATAAGTTACAGAAACAATCAAAGTAGTGGCATACAAATAAACTAGTGGAGAACAATGTCTAATGAATATTTATTTATTTAAAGTTTTAAATAAGAGTTAAATGTCATTTTAAAAATCAAAGAAAAGTAGTGTTGGCTATATGATTTAAAACCCATATGAGTATGAATCTGACCTAAAACAAATAGGAAACTTTATTTTGCTTTTCATTAAATCTGTTAGACACTTTCATCAAATAATTGTTATTCTTAGTAACAGCAGAGGAATATTAAAGACAAATGTAAAAAAAAAAAAAAGAGAGAGAAGAATTTGGGTAAACCCGAGAATTAGAACTCAATAACTTGCTTCCTGTGAGCCTGGAGGCAGATGGGAGGCTGTATTTGTGTGGCCTTGAAAACACCTCCTCCCAATGCACAGATTTTACCCAGGCATCCCAAAACCGTTCCACTCTTCCAGCTAGAAAACTCCCCCAAAAACCACAACAAACACTCTGGGCACAGATGGCTGGTGGGAGGGAGAGATGGAGGGCTGGGGGCAGTGGGGACGATACAGTGAACCTCAGATCTTCTTCAGTGACCAACAAAACTCACAAATAAACCACTCTGAGCAACATTCAAATTCCTGCCGTGTCTCAAATGTCCAGCAGCACCCTGCCTATAGCTGGCAGTAGAGAGGACAGAAGTGGCTTCTGTGAAATGAATGAGGATTTCAGAAGGAAAAGGCAGAGCTGTAAAAATGAATGAGGCCTCGAACGTTGAACAGAAATCCATTAAAAGTTGCAGGAAGCGCTTCGGTGGCTGCAGCCTTCAAAGAGAAAGAAGGATTGACATGAAGTACTTTATCCTGGTCAAAATATGGCTAAATCTGTTTTATCTGACTGATTATGGCAGCTTAGACAGGCATGATAAGAACATCTGGTAACCATGGTAACAGCTGCCAAAGCTACTGACTGGTTAGACATCTGTCCCACCTCCTCAGCAGACTTCTCATTAAAAAGTCACCTCAAACTTGTAGAAATACACAAAGACCTACATCAGAGGACAGCAGATTGCAGCTTGTTGACTCTGTCTCCAGATTTGACTACAAAAGGTAGCTGTTGAGAAAATCTAAACCCTCCAGTCTGAAAACACAGAGACACACAGAGATGGACCAAGCTTGAAAAACTGTAAAATAAAGGAACTTTTACAGAGGTGATTCACATTCAGGGCATGAGCAGACTCATCAGTGCTCCTTTCTGCCCAAAACACACACACACACACACACACACACACACACACACACACACCTTGGAGTAAAAGCACATCGTTTGTCCTTCCAGTGACCGCCAGATTCATTAGAAGAGGTGAAATCTCATATTAAACCCAAACAGACAGTTGGAAGGAGGTTGCCGACATGGTGACCTATAGATTAATCTGGAAGTAGGAGCTCCCTGTACACGTCTATGACTCGGATACAAACTCAGTAGACTGGTGTTTGGTTTATTTTAGGGGGGTTGCATCATTTCCAAAAGTTGCTGCAGTGAGAAAAAGATTAATCCATCCACTGAACCTAGAAATGATCTGTGTTGAAGCTTAATTGAATTGGACATTCGCCATACGACATTCATGTTGATGTTTGAAACATCAGTAACAACTGATATTCACTGTGTTAATTTAAAGGTTTAATTAGGATTCATTTGAAGTCAATATATGTACAGAAAATGACATTTTATTAATTTTTTTCTAATTTATATTTAAACTGTATTATTATCCTCATATTTGTCATCAGTTCCCTGTGAAAACAGTCCTACATAACTAAAGAAAAGATGACAGTAATCCAGGTCAATTTATCAGAATACTGTAGCTGCATTGTTTATTTACTTTTTTGACTTCAAAAGCTTTTTTCTGGAAACCAGTAGTAATTATTTTTACAAAAGTCCTATTGACAACTGATTACAACTGAAAATGTCAGATGAAGGAACATCTTCATTGATCAAAGCATTACTGAAACATCTCCTGACTGATACTGAATGATGAAACTACCAGAATCAACTTGTTGTATCAACAGAGCAGTTATCTCAAAATAACAAGTCTTAATCTTGAGAGAAATCACATTAACATTCATACAATTTCTCCAGCTCCACAGTTTCACAAACATGAGTTAATGTTCCTTTAAGTAGCTGAATTATGCATGGAGTTAAGGCAGACTCAATTACTTCAAACATCTCTGTCATCTCTTTACTCTAATTACGGTTATTCATTATAAAGACACAAATTCACATTAAAAGACATTTTAAATAAAACCACGTTATTTGACAGATGCAGCAGCTTTTATTTGCAACATCTAACATTGTTTTCCTCCTAAAGTGACAGCCACACATGGCCTAAACCTACAAGCAGCTGCCAGAGGAGGAATAATAAACTCAGATTGGTAAGAAGTAGTTTTGCAAAGCTTTGCACAAAGTTTTGTGTTGTGCTTTGCAGCTGCCAATTCTGGTGCTTCTACATGTCACAAGCTGACAAAACCAGTCAATACCTTTGACCCTGGAGCTTCACACATCACAAGCACATCTCCACAGTCCAAGAGGTAGCAATTAGACTAACTTCAACCTGCATAAATCAGCACAGGTAGTAAAACACAGCACTGATAGAAGTTCCCATTCAAATGAGGATGTGAGAGGAAGAAAGCAAAAGCAATAAAACCATTTTATAAGTGCGTTCAGGTGAGAAAAATGAGTGTAATGAGGAAAAACGATGGAAAGGGGAAGAACGAGAATAATGAAACACCTCAGCTGGAATGTGCTTCTGAATTTCTTTCAGGTGTGAAACTGATTTTAAAAATTACAAGCTTAATTTATATGCTTTTATTATACAGCTGCTCTGCACAAAATGATCATCTTTTTTATCTCGAGTTCATTCATTCAACATTAACCAGAAGTATTTAAATAAAGTGAGTCACGGCTGACCACTAAAAGCTCGGAAGTCTGATTTCATGGCACATAATTATAGATATTTACTGTAGAATAAGGAACCCCTGTAAGAAAGTGGTAATTATGCTTTGTGATTTCAACACACGGTGCTTTGGGTACTCTCTCTTTCCTCCACTAACGCTATTATTATCAACAACCAAAAACAACTACATTTAAACCAATGCCTTTACAACTGCTGGAAGATATAAAACCCTGTATAAATATAAAACGTCACAATAATTTTACATTATTGAGAAAGAAAAAACACCCATTAACTTCTTCCAATGAGGACCAAGTTGCAGGATTGGTGTTTGTCCTGCACAAATGAATCTGTGCTTTTAGAGAGCTACATATGAAGGAATTTTTGGGGCTTACGTTTTGTACTTGTAACTCATGTTTTGTATTTGTAACTCTTAGTTTTGTAAAAGTTTCAAGTACAAAACACGAGTTACAAGTACAAAACTAAAAGTTTCAAGTACAAAACACGAGTTACAAGTACAAAACTAAAAGTTTCAAGTACAAAACTAAAAGTTTCAAGTACAAAACATGAGTTTCAAGTACAAAACATGAGTTTCAAGTACAAAACTAAAAGTTTCAAGTACAAAACTAAAAGTTTCAAGTACAAAACTAAAAGTTTCAAGTACAAAACTAAAAGTTTCAAGTATAAAACTAAAAGTTTCAAGTATAAAACTAAAAGTTTCAAGTACAAAACATGAGTTACAAGTACAAAACATGAGTTACAAGTACAAAACATGAATTACAAGTACAAAACATGAGTTACAAGTACAAAACATGAGTTACAAGTACAAAACATGAGTTACAAGTACAAAACATGAATTACAAGTACAAAACATGAGTTACAAGTACAAAACTAAAAGTTACAAGTACAAAACTTAAGCCCCCAAAATACGTTCATAGCTACACCCTGCTGCTGTTTACAAACAGCCGAGGGTGACGGTCCCATCTACCATGCCCTCAATATTAAACATGTTCCGTCAAATGATAAAACGGGCACCTTTTTGTTAAAAAAACAAACAAAAAATGTCTTGCACAACTATTTTGTCACACCTAGTTTTGTTCCGACTGACTTTAATTAAAAAACAAAAAAATATGATTCATACCTGCTTCAAATAGACTGAGTCACTGCACATGAAGAATGCTGGATCCAGCCTGAACACCACAGTGTTTCAGTTAGAGAATCTAAATGTGTGTGAAAAACATTCAACTCTTTTAAAGCTTAAAAAAAACACATTCAATGTAAAACAATAAAAGGTAAGAATCAAATAGCCTCATTTAGTGCTATACATCTCAAAAATTACAATTTTCTACTAGACATCCAACCAGAACTCGTAAGCAGGAACGGAAACCAAACAAGCACCTCTTAGTGGCTGGTTCAAGTTTTAAGTCCCGCCTCCTTTATGTAAACAACTTATCCACACTAAAGAATAAAAATATGCTTCCAAAATTTACCACTAAAAACAAAATCTGAACAAAAATCCAATATTGACAGTTTACTTGAAATGTATATAGCTTGTAAGACGTAAAAATATTTTTATTAGTTTTATTAAAACGTCAATTAGTATCAAAAACAGTTGAGTTGTTCTAAATAAAATATGACAGAAGACAGCCTAGATATTTCCTTTTCAGTTTTTAAAAAATTAACAAGTGCAAGAAGAAAATGATGTTTCTGTTCAAAACCAAGAAAGTTCAACTAAACTTCTCAGATATCATCAGCTCACAGATGACCTTGTGATGAAGACTTGCTCTGTTTATATAAAATAAGAAGCTTCATAATATAGACACATTGAGGGTGGAAAGGAGGACAAGAGAGTAGAAGGAAAAAAGAGATCTGGTATCTCTGTAGGCCTGTCCTCTGGCATCTTATTAGAACTGCATTTATCCTCCAGACCTCAACACCTACCTCTGGTCTATTTATACACACTCCTCTGCAAGATTTCTGTGTGTGCAGAGTATAGAACTGACATTTACTTGATTTCATTTTCTCCTGCTTGGAGGGAAAGAAAAGACCTGGGGGTTTACTTATATCACACTAATCAGCAGCAATGATGAATGAAACAGCTTCTTTCTCCAGGCAGTCAGAAGTATAACTCCCTTTCTCCTGAAGGTGAAATAACTTACCCTTTCACTGACCGAGCCATTTGCCGTGGATCTATTCCTGCTACTATAACTTCATTTATGATATGATGTTTTCATTTATACAGAATCATATTGTCCTTTAAGCACTGTTTAGACAATTAAATTACTGTGTCTATGCATGAACATTTGTCTGTGGATATATTTGACTTTCCTTTTACCTTTGGTTATTCTTAGAGCTGCTAATCAGTATTTCATTGTGCTTCAAAAGACAATGACAAAGTTGTATTTTATTCTATTCAAATTTAATGTGTTCTAATGAGAGAAATTACAGGATTCAACCAGGCTAGAGAGGCAATACTGTTGTAGATAATTTCATTAAAATAAATGTGTTATATTGCTATTGTTTAAAAAACAAAACAAATAAGGAAGTAACATCAGATACTAACTAGTCAATATTCAACCATGCAAGTCTCGTCTCGCCTTTCTCTGCTTATCCGGGTCTGGGTTGCAGGGGCAGCATCCCAACTAGGGCGTACCAGATCGTCCTCTCCCCGGCCACCTCCACCAGCAGGATCCCAAGGCGTTCCCAGGCCAGATTGAAGAAGTATTTTCTCCAACGTGTCCTGGGTCAACCCGGGGGCCTCCTGCTGGCAGGACATGCCTGAAACACCTCCCTGGGGAGGCGTCCAGGAGGCATCCTAACCAGATGCCTGAACCACATCAACTGGCTCCTCTAGATGTGGAGGAGCAGCGGTTCTACTCCAAGTCTCTCCTGAATGTCAGAGCTCCTCACCTCATCCCTAAGGCTGAGCCACTCTGCAGAGGAAACTCATTTCGGCCGCTTGTATCCGTGATCTCGTTCTTTCAGTCATTACCCAGAGCTCATGACTATAGTAGGTGAGGATTGGGAGGTAGGTTGACCGGTAAATCAAGAGCCTTGCTTTCTGTCTCAGCTCCTTCTTCACCACGACAGACCAGTTCAGCGTCCGCATCACTGCAGACGCTGCCCCAATCCGCCTGTCAATCTCCCATTCCCTCCTTCCCTCACTCGTGAACAAGACCACGAGATACTTGAACTCCTCCACTTGAGGCAGGATCTCTCTCTTGACCCGGAGTTGGCAATCCACCTTTTTCGGTCAAGAACCATGGCCTCAGACTTGGAGGTGCTGATCCTCATCCCGTCAGGCTGAAGAAGAAGGCAATCTGTGTCTTTGTTTGAAATATTCACTCACTGACTTTGTGTTCCCTATATAATACACTCTATATGGGATATCAGACAGCCTGGTGTTTTTGCATTTCAAACACCATTGAATGCTGCAGTACTTTATAACTAAGTTTTCACAGTTGGGAGGTTGTAATAAAAAAGACCTGCAGGATACACCTCAACACTCACCTGTCTGAGGTGATGGGCAGCATTATTCAGCTACTTTTCAATGATAAAGTATAATTAACATAATTGAGCTTCGTAACCTTGACATTAAAATGTACTAGCATAAATCTGTTTCACAACCTTCAATGTTTCAAAAACATCAGCATTAAATACTGTCACTACTGTGTGAGAAGAGGCAGATAACAGGAAAACATACTGTAAACCTGAATGTTTGTTATATCAACAACACTAAACGTATTAGCTGAGTTGGTTAAAGACTTGTTAGCATGTCGTGTCCTCCAGCTGTTATTTATCACAGCAGGAATTAGCAAATAGCATCGAAAGAATAAAAAAGAACTGGAGCTATATGTTGTCGGTTAGCATGAGCTAACATGTAATCAACATAAAAACAAGCAAAGGTTGTTACTGTAGATAATTATTGCAGTGTGGAGTACACTGTATATTCTTGCTGTGCTGCACAGAGATTTGGTGCCAAGATTATAAAAAATAAACTCCATAGATTTTCTTTTGTTTTATTTTCTTTAGAAGTTGTTTGGACAGTTTTAACTGGGGGGAAATTACCAATATTCCTTTTTATTATAGCTTTATTACAGTCTTATTTGAAAAAATGTCAAATTAACCTCAGAGTCAATTGCAATCATCTTTGAAGTCTAATGTTTTCATCCTAGTCATGTGACTGAACAGCTGGTACAGATTTTCCACCAAACCTGGTTCCTTTTTTATATTTTTTATAAAGACATGTAAGAGCAGCGTTTCTCAGTTCTCGTCTCTTATTTTACACTCACACACTGGTCTTTTTTTAGCAACCTACTTGGAACAAACAGCATGATATAATAAGAGTGAGGGAGGCTGAGATGTGAAAACAGCAAGCAAAAAGTTTTCAAACCAGAGTGTTTTTCTTCCTCCTCTTTTAAATGTGGGGCACAAAAAGCCTAAAGGAGAAGAGCTGAGTAAATGTCAGTGACGCTTTTCTTTCTCTCTCTGACATACAAACACACACCTCAATTTTACACCCTCCCAGTAGCTCATGTACTCCCAGGCCTCTAATCTTCCACTGTGCCCACACACAGATCTCACACACACACACACACACACACACTTGGCAAATGTTCTTATTTGTATTCTTCCTATCTGGATCCTGTGTTCTCTGGCAGACGCTGATATATCAATTGCATAAATATTCATATACTTGTTAGGGTGATGAGCTTCATCAGCCCCCTCTCTTCTTCAAAGTGTGATTGAAGACACACACACATGCACACACGCACACACTCCATGTGTTCCTGAAACAATGCCAACCGTCTATGCACAATGTGTTGACACTGGTGCGCTGAGAGCATCCACAGCAGGGTCTCTCCTCATAAGTCTAATCAAGCACATCAGGGTCTGTGTGCACGTGGGGCGACACACACACACACACACACAAAGTGTGTATCCTCCGGTGATGGAAGCCACATACAACACTTCCTGACTAATTGGTAAAGCAGATCTCCAGGTACATTAATCACATCCGTGTGAAAGAACAAAAAAAACCAACCCTCCATTTGATCAGCTTCACTACGAAGACCGAAAGCTGTGAATAAGTATCATTTATTCTTCAGCTGCCATTCTGTCCCCAAATGTTAGCAAGACGTCTGTTAAAGAAAAACAAAAAAACAACATTATGAAATTCATAAAAAAAATTAACAAGAATGAACCTCATCTCTCCACAACTCCATTAAAGTGGGAGTACGAATCCCCCACGCTGTTATTTTGTCATAAGCCATTAAGGTGCTGCTGGTGGGGAGACGATTCAAGACCTTTGTCATTGTGCATTTGTCATCACCACTCATCAGCTTTCTCTCCTACATCTTCACGGCTCATTGCACCATCTCTTCCCCTCCCACACACACACAAACAGCACCCATTCAGTTCCTCTGATCTGAAATATCAATTTGCATTTCTCTCAATTCGCTGCGAGCACACTGCACATTCATGCACTGATACCCTATCACTCTCTCTCAGAGAAACCTTGTTCTCTTCAGTCTCTCCCTCTTTCTCTCTCCTCAGCTTTGATTGAAGGGGTGATTAATATTTATGCGGCCGTCAAAGAAGCAGAAGCTGAACTAAAAAGTCCACGCATTGCTCACGACTCGTTTCCTCCTCCCCCATTCATTGTGTTGATACATCCTCTGTTTTTATCAAAACACTAATGGAATGTAAGCATGGCAGAAAGTACAATACAAACACTGGAAGTGTAGTCAAATCTAGAGGAGGAAAACACAAATATTTAGAAATAAAAATGTAAATTTAAGACAGGATCACTTCTAGTGCTGCTGATGTTGCAGAAAACAAAAACTTCTGGATTGCTGATTGCCACATTCGTCAGTGTTTTACCTCCATTTTAGCCAGTCAATGCACTTTCATTGAGCAAAAAAGGAAGCAGCAAAGCAAGCTGAGGAACGATAGCACTATTACAGTCAACTCACACTGATTTACTACTTTGAAAAGCAAAACAAACTGAAAATATTCAGTTAAACATTAGTTTAATATCCAAACTCAATTTTACTTAAGCCAGTCATATCCTCATAAATAAAAACCCAGTGCCAATAAAACAAAAACAAGCTGATCAGTTAAAACTGAACTTTTTACAGCCAACTTGTGAGACATTAAATTATAGAAGTGAGAAAAGTGCAAGCCGATCAAAATTCACCCAACAGTCATCTTGCTGATCGCAGCAGTAATTAATGATGCATCAAACCCCTCGCCATTTCGTGCAGAAATCAGATTTAATTCTAAAATTATTCAAGAAAGAATTAAAATAAAGCTCCATCTATACACCAAACAACCCTACTAATGTACATTAATGAACTAAAAGTTAAGAAGCTCAAAAGGAATGGAAAAATATATGGTGCTGTCAGTTGTACTATGTTAAACCAATTTTATATCCATAACACTGGATATAAAAGCACCTACATCAAGTTAAAAACAATCATCTGTCAAAGAGATAGTATAATTTAACACTAAATCATCAGAATACAGATCAAATCTTTGTATTTTGTTCCATTTTTTCTAAGATTCTCATCACAACATTCCAAACAGCAACAGACTGAATGCCAGGAGCTGCTTCCATCATCCTGAGTGAACAGCTTCCTGGCCTCCATTCATCCCTTCCTGTGTCCATCCATTCATGATCGCACTCATCTCCATACAGCTGGCTTCTTTGGCACAACAACTCTTTTAATTAAACGACATCGCAGGGATGAAAAACTTTAAAGCACTGAGCATATGGTGCGGGGCAACTGTTCTGTATTTCCCTAGCAGATCATTTCCATACAGCACGTTGAGAAGCAGCGAGCAGTAGGCCTTTAATTGGGGCACCCATAAATAAGAAGCAGAGCTACGCCTGGATTTCTGCTGATTTGTTTTGCAGGAAATGCATGTGTGAATAAACGGATGGTTTTATTATATTAAAGTCTGCTGGTGTCATCACATCCTCCTCACTTCTGCACGAGTTCACAACTTCTTTTACTCGTCATCAGTCACGATCATGTGCCTCTCCCTCTTATTCTTGTTTAGTGCTTCAACATTTCTCCTCACCCTGAATTTAAACCTTTCTAAGTCTCTCTGATGTTGTATGATCACATTAATAACCGACTGACAGTCTCCTCAATCTCAGTCTGATTACTAAAAGGAAAAAAAATAAAAGCGTTATTAAAGATGGTCATAACTATAAAAACACCATGGCCTTGAAGGACGTGTGCAGGTGAACAATTTTCTAACAACAACAACAACCCAGATCTCACAAATTAATAATTAAAAAAGCAAGACTGAATGAAATATGACTTTTCTTCTTTGTAATTATCGTGTTTTCTTCAACTAATTGCTCCTATTGATTTGAGAAAAAAGAAAGAACAGAGATGAATTCTTAATGTTCTTATGTGGGCTACAGATCCACCTACTCACACATCCATTTTCCACTGCTTATTCTAAGTGGGTTCGTGAAAACGGGTCCAGAAGGAAGGCTCTGGATATCGCTCTCCCTAGAACAACTGTCTTCTTCCTGGGAGATCCCCAGGCATTCCCAGGCCAGAGAGGATATAAAATCCCTTCAGTGAGTTCAGGGTCTGGCCTGGCCTGGTCTCCTCTTAGTGGAGCGTTCCCAGAAAACCTCGAGAGGAAGTCAACCAGAAATTATCCCAATCAAATGCCCAAATCACCTCAGCTGACTTCTCCTGATGCGAAGGAGCAGCAGTTCTACTCCGAGCTCCCCTCACAACAAAGAGCTTCTCACCTTATCGCTGAGGCTGTGCCCGGCCACCCTATGCTTATTTCAGTCTCCCGTATCCAGGATCTCATTTTTCTGATCACAATCTAAATCTCACGACAAGGTCTGGAATGTAGACGGCCCAGTAAATAAAGAATTCTGCATTTTAGCTCAGCTCCTTCTTTACTACGTTACTACTATGGATTGGAGCAAAATCCTTATTGCTCCAGATGCCCTGATCTGTCAATCCATCCCTCACTTCATCCTACCATCAGTCGTAAACAAAACATCAAGATACTGAAACTCCTAACCCGCAGGGAGCATTCCACTTTTTTCCAGTTAAGAACCACAAGCTTAAACTTGGAGGAGCTGACTCTCATCCTGGCTGCTTCACACTCATTCATACGGTGAATAATGCTGAAGGTCATGGTTTAAAGATGCCAACAGAATGACATCATCAATAAAAAGCATAGATGTGAACCTGAGGTTCCCAAACCAGATGCTCTCCTCTCCCCGACTACGCCCTGAGATTCCATAAATCAACACCACAAACAGGAGCAGAGACGAGGGGCAGCCCTGGAGGAGTCCAACCTGCACTGGGAGTGAGCTTGACATTGTGCAGAAAATGCAGATGCAGCTCTTGCTTTAGTTGTTCAGGGACCAGGTGACCCTTAGATGTGACCCCGGCACCCCATGCAACCCCACAGAATGCCTCGGGGGGGGCACTGTCAGAAGCCTTCGCCAAGGTGAACAATTTCCTACCAATGACATAATCTCACTACTTATTATTTAATAACTAATGCTTATTGTGCAAATTTTCTTCTTTTCGTTTATTGTTTTTTCTCCAACTCCCTTGCTCCTATTGATTTCAGAAAGAGGAAAAAAATCCAGAGATTAGTTGCCCGTGTTCAAAACATAAAATGCACAGCTGATAAACATACACACATTCTTCAAATCAATACTCATCGACTCCATCTGCTGCCCTCGTATAACCTAACGTAAGCATTGCATCGTGAGGAGGAATATTGATCCATTTGAATCAGAACACAGACTACGTTTAATGGACTCTGGAAGTGAGGATTTTTAATTGCAAAACTCATGCATGCTGAACTTATAGGAAATATACGTTTAAAAAAAAAAAACTGAAAACAATCTTTAGGAGAAAGCAAAAAGAGTAAACCTGTGAGTCACCCCAGAGTCACGCTCAGAAACAGACGTAGCTCTTTTATAACATCAGTTTATGTGGCAGGCTTGGAGGAGAAAAAGTCATCACTTCCCACACATGGGCATAGAGATAACAGCTGAAAAAAAAGAAGATGAGAAATAAAACTCTGATTCAAGATCGCTGTGTCCTTCAACACTAGTCTCCTTCAGTTTGGTGTCGACTATAATCAGAACCTGACTAAACCTAAAGATTTTTATCTGTATAAACAAAACAAACAGAACCTACACCATTGGTTCAAATGTGTTTAATTATAGTATATAACTAAACAAAGGGGGCTGATGAGCTTGTGGAGATGACATATGCTTCTCCATGACGGCTGTAAAGTGTCAGCACAGATCCCATTCAACATAACAAGGACAGGATGTGAAGCCAAACAGCAAACCAAGTGCCCACTTTCCAAAAACTATCCTGAACGTTGCCAAATAAAGCTCAAAACTAAACTGATGCTATTCAGGCTGGCCGCATTGAGCAATCACAACATGGAGAGCATCCAAACAATTTACTTTCAATATGATCCAGCTAATAAATTGTCCTTATGCCAATGCCCATTAGAGACAAATTTGGATTTAAAAAACACATCTAATTTATTTTGTTTGCTTCTGTTTTTAAGCTACTGAAAGATTTGTTGTCATGCCTGTTAAGGAGGACAGTGGGTGACAGAAACAGCAGGCATGTGGCCACACAGCCTTAAACGCAGCCCAGTTTCCACAGCAGGTGCAGAACCATCATGGAGTGGACCCACTCCACTCCGGTCTACTCAACGTTTCCAGCCTTAGACATCGCTGTTCCCTGAGGGACCGTCCGCTAAGAATAGAAGGCAGCATGAGCCTCTGCCCTTCTCTGTGTATACGGTTGTGGGCGAGAGTATAAACCATGTAAATCCTGATGGACCACTCTGCAGTAGGTGCTGTGAAGACTTGAGCAAATATACAAACTGTGACAAAATCCCAGGATTTCTAAAGCAATGAGCTGGGAACTGTATAATTTAGCAAGACCTTAATTTTACGTCTTATACCAGCGAATCCAAAATTAAACGCCTGCATCTGTAAGGCCTGTAAAATGAAGCAAACGCACTGTTAGAACAAAGCAGAATTTTACATGCTAAATGACCACTGAGACATGTGTAAAGAGTTGTGATGGGTCTTCCACCATGGTGTTACAAAAAAAAAGAGAAAGAAAATGGGAAGTGAAGGATCTATTGTTTTGGAGGAGACTCGATTTAAAAAAATAGGATATCTAGTCTGATGATGCACCATTTAATCCCTGCGTGGTTTGGTTACAAGTCTGCGACTCTGGATATCCATTACTAAATTGGATATGTTATAAGATTTTATCATGTCTCACTAATTATTTTTTACTTTCCTGTTATATTAAGGCATAAAAATGAAATTAAAGGGGCACAACGTCGCTACACCTGGCTGAATGCTACATTAGAAATATGCAGGTTAGAGAGTTTCATCCACTTAATTTGTTTGACTATTCCAAGCCAAAATCAATACACTTAAAGGAGCTTTTTGACCATGTCAAGTGAGTTTCTGTGGAAAAGTTATAAAAAAATTACTCTTACCTGTTATAGACAGCTACCTGAGCAGCCTCTGTTTGGAGAAATAGTTCATATCCTACAGAATGGATGAGCTAACAGCTAGTCTGAGTGCAACCAAGTCCAAAGAGTATTACAGCTGTGGTTCATGCCAACATTATTTTATAATAAACCTTCACACCCCCATTAGTTTCATACTACATGCAGTTTACATGTAATCCTCTTGATATTTACAACCATCACCAGCAGCTCATCACGCCTCAAAGACATAAAAGTAAAGCCCTTTAACCGTCACTGCTCTTTTTCCTGAGCTTGTTTTTTCCCCTACATGCAGTTTTTACTTTTAATTATTCCATATTTTATTAGCTACAAATTTATTCTGAAGAATAAAAGCATCAAAATGAATTTGAGGGGAAAACAAAACCTTAAAGCCATTTATTTAAAAACAGGACATTATTCAAGCTACACAAGTAAGAGTATTCATAACTTTGACACAAACACCTGTCAAAATGATCCCAATTAATCTCTAACTTAAAACTTTCTGATGTTTTCAAGTCTTTTTTCATGATTTCTAATCTTAAATGTTAGTTTCTGTGAGAAGCAAGTTTCTTGCTCATATAAGGCTGGTCTGTTCTACAAGTTCAACTTATGTTAACTGGAGCTGACATCTGTACCAGTCACTCAGACACACAAGGGTATTCAACAACATACATGTACCTACAAAGCCCCACAAGAGAAAACTTTGTCAAGTCCCTGCGGTCTGTGAAAACCAAGCGGAGATGATAAAATGACTGAATGTACAGTCTGTGCACAGCGTGGGGCTGCAGAAAGTCCGCCGTACTGAGACGACACAGATTTATTATTGCTCGTCTGTGTGCTTGCACACGCATGTGTTTTAAGTAAAAGACGTGGACTCCCCTCAAGAAGCAGCAGACTCTTTAATATTTCAGAGCAGTGATAAATAAGTCAGACAGACTGCAGAGAGATAAGGTGACTCTGCGGGTACGAGTGAAGGGTGGGGGGGAGGACGAACCAAAGAAAGCAAAAACAGAAACCGCAAAGTGGTTATAAAATGTGACGAGTAAAAGTTTAGAAAAAAATATCTAATAAAGAATGAAATATCTGCTTTGGGATAAACTGTCAGAGAGATGACTAATAATAAAATTAAACGTTGCAGATTGTGATAAATAACTTCATCTTTTAATGTCCGTACAGCTCAAACGATCAGAGTAAATCTCTGAAGAAACCTCTATCCTCAGGATTCCTGCATCCTCACAGTGCAGACAGCACTAACCTGAAGTCACTCGAGGTGAATAACAGACTTTGATTTCTGCCGACAACAAAGATCAGGAGGGGATCAGAAAGGGGGGAAAGGAGAGAGAGAGAGAGAGAGAGAGAGATCAGGCGGAAGGAAGGGGGTGTCAATGAGAGGGGAGAAGAGGGGAGAGAAAACAGAGACTTTTACTGTAGAGAAAGGTCAGGAAAGACAGAGAGCAAGTGTGAGAGAGAAGATGAAACGCAGGAGAAAGAGGTGGAAGTGTGTCAGCTTTCTTGAGGGAAGAAATGCCCCACGGCGCCGTGGCCTTCAGTCTGACAGACTTAAGATCAAAAGATGATAAAACTTCCCTGGCACTTGAGCACAATCCAACCTAAAGCATGCTGTTCGGTTACACCGTCTTTAGACTTCTTCTGGTAACTTTCTGCTTCACTTAAACTTTCAGTCATAGAAAAACGAGATGGGTTGTGACTAACGGGAGCTGTGCCGCAGCCCTGCTAAATCTGCAGAGCACAAAGTGTTGCCTCTCATCATCCATCCATTTATATCCTCATCTTCACTGAAAGAAGTAACTTCTCCCCCGCCCTTTCTCCACCTCCAAACAGCATCTCTAAGCTCCCTCTCCTATCTTCTTCACTTAACGCTTCCGTATGCCAGAAGCATTTTTATTTCCCAGCTACTTTGTCAGTCTCTTTCTCCCCCTCATCCAAGCATCACTCCTCATCCGTCCTCCTCGCTCCTTCCTTCACTAACAGCACTTCTCATCCATGTCATAATCTTCCTCTACTCTCATCATCAATAAAGCATCTCTCCAACTCCGATCAGCATTAGCGCAGCTGCGAGCTCTGCTGCTAGATGTGCAAAAATCAACTTACAAAATCTGCTATGTACAGACCTCTTTGGTTTATAAAAAAAAAACAACATGTGCAGGAATTAAATATAAACACATCGCAAATCTAAAAATAACTAAAAAAGGTCAACAGACCAGGAGAGAGTAATTAATTAAAATGGATGACTGAGAGAGGGCTGATGGGAAAATAAAGAGCAACCAAATTTAGTTCCAATGTCCCTGTTGGGATTAGCAGTAATCTAACCTGCCCTGCTGTCTCTCCTTTTCCTTACAGCCTCATCTTAGCGTCGCTCTCAGGAAGAGAGCAGGGATCTAATATGAGCTGTTGGCATTAGCTCACATCACTATAAGCTGCCTCTGTGCCACACAAATCAATTACTAACCACACTTATCTGCCTCTAAACTTCACATCCATCACCAGCAGATGACCCTCAAAACACACTCCTCTAAAAAAGCCTCAACGTGCATGATTAAATAATAAATGGCTAATGAACAGAGTCATTACGTTCCTCATACTGATGGATTTCTACATATCTCACAATGATGTGGGAGCTTGGTCAAATAAAATAAACAATTCCAGGACCTTTGACACCGATTACTGCAGACTTTATTACAAAAATAAGAAGAATCCTGATCAATATTTTTAGCACTTTAGGAATTTTTGTTTTTAGTAAAACGTGGACTTTTAAAATTACATAAACAGCCAAGTTTTTTTTTTTTTAAATTACGGAAAGGTTTATTTAGGTCACTAGGGTCAGAACGTGAACAACCCACTTCTGATTTTCTAAATGAGGTCATTTCACCTCTGGAGGCCTCAGACATAAAGCTGAGCAGAGACTCATCCTGCTAGCTGTTGAATTTACCATTTGTTGTCCTGCTTTAGGATTTAAAAGAACGATTAGGTCAGAGAAATCCAGATAGGAATCAACTTTAAATCCTATTGAAAGATTAGGTGTATTTATTGCAGTTACTCTGATTAACACATGGGTTTTGTCTCTCTAATCTGTTTACAAAAACTCAACCTGCTTCCTTAACCTCATCCCCTGTTTCGGTCTCTTTTTTTCCTCCTCCATCGTTCAACATGATTAGTTTCTCTTAATGAAAAACAGCCACATGGTTGTCCTCACTACCTCTGCTTCACCTCTCTCAATATGTTCTCTGAAACATAACAAGACTTTAAAAAAAAGTGGGCAATAAAATTTTTACATTTCTAAATCTAAAGTGGATGCTATTAACAGAACAGGGCAGAAA
>SSNR01000070.1:1291723-1313200 GCA_006937965.1 Callopanchax toddi | reverse complement strand
AAACAATCACACACGCTTGATCTGACTATGTGCGCACACACACACACACACCACACACACACACACACACACACACACACACACACACACACACACACACACACACACACACACACACACACACACACACACACACGTAGGATCCTCCTCCCTCCTAATTTTAATCACAAGCACAGATTAATGACATTCTTTGGAGTCTGATCTCTCCCTTATCCCACGAGCCTTTGTTGCAGCATAAATTAAAGACAACCTAGCTCAGGACTGGTTCACCACGGAGTTCATTTGAAGGTTTGCAGCTCACAGTTCTGCTCATGAATAGAAACCATGTGAAAACATCAAACCTTAATATCAGCCGCATTCCTCGCGTCTGGAAGGATCCATATCTGGAAGGCGGAACGGCACATGTGTGCGGCAGACCGGCTCCAGTATGCTACAGACGTGTAACGTATGTGCAGAAATATCAGATGAACTCAGGTTAAAGAGAGCCAATAGAGCTGTAAAGTCTTCTATTATGAGAGTATTTCAAATATAAACATAGTACGGGCATTAGTTTGTGGGCATCCACACTGATAAGAAGCCTGTTCTCTTACCAGGATGCACCTGCCCTGAGCCACTGGTCCATTTGACCAATGCAGAGAGAAGAGCCACAACTGTGACCCTTTATACACAATAACACCAATGTCACTAACACCGAACAGCTGCGACCTCATACCTTCTCTCAGCCAACATTCTTCCTCCTGCAGTCTCTCACTGCCAGAACGGCTAGCAGGCAAACTCCAACTGACTCATCTATTTTCTCAATCACACACAGGCAAACAAAGAAGTGAGGAGCCAGAGCTCACACAGTGGCTTAGGTCCATGGAGCTGAATTCAAATTGTGGACAAGACCGCACAAGCACTTTACGTAACCACCAACAGAATGCCCCCTCCTTATAAAATAAAGTGTCAATTAGACCAAGCAGTCAAGTCAACTCCGGCCATGTGATCAGACTTAGAGACTGTTAATCAGCTGCAAACCAAAAACACAAGACTAGACAGTCTAACGGTACTGCTGCAGGAGAGTTTTATTCATTCAGAGCCACACTTCTGGCTCTGCGACCTCTCAAGTTAGAATTTAAACCCTCACAACATAATCAGCATGTATGAAATCTGAAATCAGGGAAACGCAGCATGAGGTCTTATGTTTGAGCACCACATCAGGCTGCTGAGGCTGGTGTGCAAACAGGGCAGTGGAAGGAGATGCTGGAATGCAGAAATGTTAAAGTTGTAGCAGTACCTCCCTTTAGCACCATGCCCTGAAGCCGACATGGTGAGAAGAGTGGGTGAATTAAAGGACAAAGAGCAGCTCAGCACCACAAAGCCAAAACCTCACTAGCAGCTTCCTAGGAAACGCCTCATCTCACAAAAATCCACCAACATACACACTGCGATGTGATGTAATGTGTGTGTGTGCGTGCAAGTGTGTCAACAATGACCTTGTGGATTCCTCCCCCTGATGAAGGGTGTATATTTAGACAGGAGGGTTTAGCAGAAGTGACAGAGAGGGTGTTAAATTATTGAACAGTCGGTGCCAGCAGGGCAGGCTGGCACATGGAGGTTGGAGAAGGTGCTCTTATCTGGTGCTACATGCTGCAACCAAAACACACACAGGACTGCACGGTCTTATTAACGCTAATGCTCTTATATTTTTTTAAAGCGAGGAAAACGGTTTTGACATGCAAAGACACACAGAGGCAGGAAATGCTATTACGGTTTCTGAAGAAACTTCACATTCATTTTATGGAAGAGGGTGATGTCGGACAAGAGGAGATTAGAGATGTTTACTGCAGCACTAAACCTCTCTTGTAACTTGACATGCAAAGGCTCCATTCATCCATTTATGCGTTGTGTTTCACTCGTTGGATCTCCTCCTCTACAGCCCCCGTGAAGGTCCTCACACGACAAGAAAAGCAAACCTGACTGTTGGGGATAAATTACAGCAAGGTCAGAACTCAGAAGACTTTTCAGGAGAACTCTCCTTTTCTGCTGCACAAGAATTTTCCATGAGAACGTGACCTCTCACTTTTTCTGCTTCACTAGGCTTCAAAGAAGGCCTCACATGGTGTCTGCCTTCAGCATTAATGATAGAAGCACACAACGATTAAGGAAATAATAAGCAAAAATACTGATCCTTTGTAGATGAATCATGTTCCTTGAGCTTTAACTATAACACACATTAGCCGTGGCTGCAACCTTACAGGGTGCAGTGTCACATTTCACAATCACAAAGAACTTCCATTAATAATGAGAGAACTGGACTGCTGAGTTGTTTCACTTCTTTCTCTTCACCACAACAGACCGGTTTAGCGTCTACGTCACTGCAGACACTGAGAAAACTGATGAGCCTAGAAAGTTCAAAGAACTTTAGGATTTAAACGTTTATATTGGTGAGAAATGATAACCCATCACCTCAGCACTGCTCACTTCCTCCTCCCCATCTTCAACTGTGTCTACCCTATAAAAAGCCTGACTGATAATTTAAACTCAAATCAATGTACCAGTTTTTGCTTAGGTTACATATAGTATAAAGAAGGTGTGTTCCTGATAGACCTTTGGTGTTCACATTACATGTTGACGTGGGTTTTACCCTGAAACAGAACACCAAACGATCTTACATCTTCACTTCAACCATCAACATTCCTGAAGAAGAAAGCAGCTTCTTCTGCAAAGCCTGCGACACAAACATTATAAATATTCATACTCTCTGGCGTCCTTGGGCCCTCCTCTCTAATCCTGTAATGCCAACACTGCAATTAGTCACATGCCAGGTCTTTCTTTCATGTCTCCAGTGAGGCTGAGCTCAGGAGGAATTCTGACTGTTTACCATCTAAACTACCCATCCTCTGCATCTGAATTTAATGAAAAAAAAAAAAAAGAACATGGCATACCCTCATTATAATACCTGATTTTCAAACTAAAGCCTAAAATAGACTTAGCTTTAAAAGTGAATTATGCTGCATGATAACTCTTAAACATCCTGTATAATTTGCAACTTAAGAAATGAATAATGAGTGAAGAAAGAATTTCAAAACCAAATGAGCAGAATATGAAGCTACGGTGGAACTAAGGCAGAACTGGAGGCAGAATAAATAGAACAGAGCTGTATAAAATGGTCATAACCCCTGTGGTTTCAGCATTATTTGTGCTTCTTTGCGCTGAGATCTCCCATCGCTTCCTTCACAGTTAGAAACCATATCCATTACAACCCACTCACAATCAAACACCACTGGTCGAAACTACATGACGGAGTGAGCCGTGATGGAGCAAGAAAATCGACAAAACAAGAAGCAAAAGGATGGCAGAGTTGACACATGGGGGAACAGCCCCCGCATTTGAGTTTAACGGGCTCAGAGCGAACTTCTTCTCTATATTCTGCTGTAATTTTGCAGAGCCCAAAGCCACGTCCTGACAGAGAGACAAGGAGGAGCCATGTGTGGCTGACTCTCTGCATCCCAGTCAGGAACGAATGGCTCGTGTTGCTGTTAAATGGATGGAAAGCCCGCGGTTATCATTTCTATGCAGGTTATTTTTTAAGTGTCAGCTAGAAGAAGAAGAAGGAAAAAAATCAATCTCCATTTCACAGATAAATCCCCTCAGCAAGTGAACATATGAAATGATTGAGACGGATGATGGATATGCTCACATTAAACAGCAATTTTAAACAGTTGGAAAACTGAATTTGCATCGCTGTGTGTGAGCGAGCGAGTGTGTGGTGCAAAAAGAAAATGGGAAATTGTTAGTAAGTGGATTTGTCTCAGTAAGCTGTTAGAGCACTGACAGAGTAGGACTCTTGTTTCTCAACTTTTCCATCTCTCTAACTTCACGGTATTTAAATCACCCCTGACTATGGAATTACCAAAGGAAAAAAGTATCCGCTTCATTTTTATTTAAACAACAAGGTCTATTGAGATGTAAACTCCTGTAAGACACCTATAGCAGGTTTGTCCAGTCTGGTTATATGCATTTTTATTTTTAGGTGGGTTTACAATAATGTCAATATTAAATATTTGCTGCGTTATTACTAACAAGTTGGCCTAAATTGCACAAAAAACTTTTAAAATATTTATTTTTGTTGAAAATTGCATATTTCTTTCATCTTTATTATCATTTAATCTGCTTCTTTTTATGCGACTTTAAAACACCTGTGTGTGTGTGTGTGTGTGTGTGTGTGTGTGTGTGTGGGGGGGGGGGGGTATTTGTACAATTGGATAATTAAATCAATTAAAACCTGCCATTCCTTGAAGTAACACATCACCAGATGCTTTTCATGCCAGCCTTTTGAACTAAGAATTTAATGAAGATGGGACTTGTAGTTTTGATCAACTCTTTGAAAAAGTCACGCGTGATCTCACACAACATTACAAGATCTCGTGCGATTTGTTTGCACTTGGATTATGCGTTGTGTGCGTGACTATCAGCTAATCTGCCAAAATAAATGTCAGCTCATCTGTAAAACTGACTGTGATGTAGCTCTTCGTGTGTTTTCTCATCTCGAATGCGTGAATCCGTTGTAGATGTGTGTAGTGTTTACATTCTAAGTTTCAATCAAATCCATCCAGTGGTCCGTGACATATTTTGCTAAAGCTACAGAAAACCATCATCATCCCCCTTTTGCCTTTTTGTGGTGGATAATAATAAAATACCTACCAAGATAATGATGATTAGAATAATTACTGGTTTAAACTGGATCTATTTTCTTCTTTTTAAGTCAGTTATTTAGCACACTGGTACCGTGAGTTTTACATTTATAGTCTGCAAAGGATTAGTGCACTTGTTGATGCAAAGTCTTGGACAGATGTTGACACAAAAAAGGCAGAGATTTAATGACATTATGTGGTTTGAATTAGCCGACTGAGTGTGGAGAAAGCCTCCGACAACTAACTAAAATGTCAGCTGAGGCACATCATATTCTTGGTGCTGCCTTGGGCCACACAAAACCTTCTGATTCTCACAACTTCTGGCTTTAAAAGAGAAAAAAAAAGACAAATCCAAATTACTCAAACAGAGGATGTTGTTTCTGAAGGTCATTGTCTGGCAACCGTTCCACAAACTTCAAAAGAGAGCGTGGGAATAAAAACAGACTAAATTGTCACCCAGAAATGAAATAATGAAAACAGACTCATGCACACAACTTAGCCTTACGCTCAGCACTTATCCTCTCCCACTCATTTTTCTCCTCTTTCTGACAGATACACAAGCATATCTCTTCTTACATATTTATGTCCTGAAGCCTATAAGCAGAAAAGATTTTAACAAGTTGGTTTAGTGATGTCTAAAAATGAACTTCACAAAGAAAGCAGCATGTGGGAAAATGGCCAAAAGAAGGAAATAAAAACAAAAACACACTGACCACTTTTGGTCAAAAGCTGCAGCAGTCAGCAACGCTGCCTTACGAGCATTTTCCTTAAAAGAACAGCCACCTCAATGCAATTCACCTCTTCCTGTGATGGCATCGTAGCAGCTACAGCACCCATCAATAGTCATTACTATATTACAAGTGTACTCGATAGTAATGACTCAAACCACACCTGTCTTTGCATTGTGCATCGATTTTGCTCTCAACTACAAACCTGTTATGTTTCATAGCTGTGGGTTGCACAGTGGTGCCTCTATCTTGTAAAAAACAGCACCAAGAATACAGTAAGAAATAAGACTTTCTAAAGAAAGATGAGCATTGACCAGCAAAGTAGAAATCAATGACCCATTTCAATTATATTCTGCTCTACTTTGGAGTCACTACATGTCTCCATAGCAAGCTGAGTTCACTTCCAGTTATAATCAGTTTCGACCAAGAGAGATATGATAATGGTTCTATCATGAAACATGATTGCGTTGGGTCCGTTTTAACCTGTAAATAAAGAATCAGCTCCTTAAACGTGGAAATAAAACAGTTTAGTGTGAGTGTGTGTGAGATGACAGGATTCTGGACTCTGCTTGCTCAGTAATCTAACCTTGAACATTATTATTATTCACTTCATGTGATGATATACAAATAGCACATATCTGCTCATAATGATTATTTCACTTCCTTTAAAAGTAAATGTTATTTTGCATCAACCATTTTTCTTGAATTGATCACATTAAAAGGGTCCTGATTAAAATCTACTAAAGAAGGTGACCTGTGAAGATAAAGAATGCAACTCAATGAGACAAAAACACTTACCTCTCCTCCGTGACCATCAAAAATCCCAAATATTGACGGGTGACTCTTGTTCATGATGTCAGCGAGCACCTCGAACCTGTCCTCCATATGATCCCGCCGGCCTTGGATGGAGTACACGGCCACATTGTTGCTCTTGAACTCCCAGGTCTTAGAAAACTCCGCGTCCAGGACGTCCAGCCCGCCGAACCGCTCGTTCTGCATCATCTCCGCCACTTTCCCCTTCACCATCTTCACCGCATCCCGGCTGGACTTGACGATGGTCTTCACTTCGTCCGTGTGGAAGAAGTAACTCCACAGAGCCAGACTGATGCACAGCAGGAACAAAGTCTCCGGTCTGAGCAGAAAATAACGCATGATCCGACCTAAAAGAGATAGCAGGGTCATTGTATCCTCTATCATTTATTTGTTTACATGCAGGAAATCACGGCAGGTCGTTCGGCGCGTCTTCCCTCCCGCCGCAGGTTTCACTTCATCGTCGCTGGCCGTGTTTGGTTTTATAGCTTCTGTGAAGTACGCACATTTAAAGCGTCTCACACCGAGAAACATTCAGGTTACTCACACTGAGCAGGTGACTAATTTACTGCATTTTTAAAGCGGAGCCACCGGGCAGGAAGGCAGAGTCAACAGCTCCAGCGGGTTCCTTCTAGCATGTAGCCCCGAAGCAATGAACCACCAACTGCTGACCATCCGCTGCGGTCCGGCGACACCGACACCACGCGCGGAAATAAGCTGGACGCTGGTTTGGACTTAAAAAATAAGTGTTACCTTTCAGACAGGCTACAACCTCTCTCCTACCAGCCCCGACAGAGTACCCAGTCCTGAAATAGCGCGAGCCGGAGCCCTCACATTCCCGGTGGCCACACTGACTGAGAGACTCTGCTGCTGCTTTTCTAAACCACGGTGCTGCCTTCAGGTGCTGCTCGGAATATCTTCTAAAGGGGACGCCGAAGTAAACACAATCACGCAGGAGACCTGTTTTATGGTTCAATTGAAGACAAAATACCGAAACGAAAGATGTGAATAAACAAAAACAGAATTTTTATAACAACAATTTTAATGTAAAAGTAACCAAAATATAAATAAAAAAATATACAAAACGTTAAAACAAAAATAGACAGAAATCAGACAAAATAAACTGTGATTCTTTTTTCAAACTCATGCAAGTGACCATTATGAATGGTAAATAAAAATAAAATAAAAAATGACCACTTTCTGGAATGTAAAACCACAGACATATCTTTTAAACAGAATGAAGTGGAACAAATGAAACACACAATTACTACTGTGATACTTAAAATTGCCGTAGTGAGCTAGGAAATGGCAGGATTTGTACATAAAAACAATGTAGGAAATACATATTTGTGACATAAAAGTCACATAACATGATATAACGATTAAAGTTGGTATCCCAGAATTAACCCTCAGTAGTTCTGTGTGAGTTTAGTAATGAACAGCTGTCAAGATTGTCCTGGATCCCATAAGCAAACAAACTAAGCAAACAAGTTTCAAATTATTTTAGTATTTCCGACAGCACATGAATGCATCACAACTGTTTTTGACAGGTGAGTCTGTGCGTTCAAAGACAGAAAGGATTTGTTTTAAAATTCAAGAGGTTGAAGGGATATTATTAGACGGCTGACATAATTTTTAAAACAGGAAGAACTGAAGCTTTTCAAATTTGTCAGTATAAAAACATAAGTAGAGACAAAAGTAACAAAATCAAATGTATCTACAAATTCACCGTTCGCAGTGTGAAAAGTCTGGAAGAGGACATCGTTCACTTTTATAAGTAATTTTTGTAGTCTAAAATAAAGTTTATATGTTGAATGTATGCATTCTTCATAACTTTTGAAAAACTTGGGCAACATAGCATGAATCAATAAATTATAATTTTCCTCCTTCATATTCGTTCAGTAGGTTTACCAACTTTTGACAGTGTATATTGATATACATAATAAAAATTCAATTTAATTAAAGACTGGTACATTTTTATGAGTCTGAAGGAAATTTGTTCAGGCACGAAGAAGGCAGTCTCAGGGTCCTGCGCAGTCTCCTCTGTCTCTGTGATGAAAACGTGGAGGACTAAAATTCACGGTACGATGTGTATTTCTCAATAATCTAGCTTTTGTACAGTTTTGTCAGCACTTGTTTGTACCAGCTGTAGTTGTCGGAAAAATTTGGCTGACATTTTTAGAGTGTTTTTTGTAATTATCCTTTCAAATTACTTTCGAAACGACAAGGTTAGCCTCTATGCTAACTGCGTGAATACAGAGGGCGTTCGGTCTAATTGTTTATTAGTGGCACATTTTTGTTCATAACTCGGTATAATAATACATTCACCTAAGTTAATGTGGTGATAATTTGTGTTTTCAAAGTTTAAACTTTGATAGTTACACCGGAGTTGAATTTGTTTCCAGGGATCTGGGTTCCAGAGAGTTCAAACTATGGAGTACATGCAAGCTCCTGCTAGCAGCAGCCAGGGCAACATGTAAGTAAAAAAAAAAAAAAAAAAACGTTTCGTTTTACAGTGCTGTCAAGATGCGAAGCTGTTTTTTCATCAGTGAAATACACCTTTAATTTAAAATATTTCTAGAATTTAATCTACTTTTAATCCTTACGCAATTGGATCAGGTTGAACACATCCAATTTTAAATTTTCAGCCACTCATTCTAGTCAGCCTTACCAATAATGATTTATATAGTTCAATAATATACTATAATTACTTTCATGAACAAGAAATACTATAACTTTCTTTGGCCAGTAGCAGTGATTTTGTAATGAGGTTTGTCAGGCCTGACATTTCTTTATTTGGTCATTCAAAGAATTCTGTTCAATGAGAAGCTACTGTGCTGGCTTTGGCTGTAGAAGTTGCCACTTTTGACCCTCTGATATTTATGGTTATATGTAAATCCTGGATTTTATCTACACCTATTGTTCACAGCTGCTCTTTGCCATGTTGTTTTTGCAATAAAAGATATTTTAAGTGACTTTTAGGAGATGGGAAGTTAATCTAATCTAAAACTACACATTGAATATCATCAATTTGTTTGCATAGATTTATTGGTTGATGTATTGTAATTACACATTTATTATTAGAATATTCTCCTTCAGCAGAAAAGAGTTTCTTATCCCTTAAAATACATCCTACGTTTGCTTTAAATTTTTGCTATATCCTCATATGGGCACACTTCTTGACCATGTAGACATGTTAGTTAGACATGAACCGACATAGAAATGTTTTTCTCCACAGCCTGTGTTGTACCTGTGGCATCCCCATTCCTCCAAACCCTGCCAACATGTGTGTAGCCTGCCTTCGCACTCAGGTAGACATCTCAGAGGGAATTCCCAAACAAGTCACGGTGCATTTCTGCAAGCAGTGTGAACGGTTTGTTTCATGCATTTTTACAACCACAAAAAAGACATGCATGTTTAATTAAACAGTGTTTTTTTGGTTTTCCTTTAAGAAACATTTGTGTTTAATGCAGGTATTTGCAACCACCAGCCACCTGGATGCAATGTGCTCTGGAGTCCAGGGAGCTACTGGCTCTTTGTCTGAAAAAACTTAAGAGCTCAATGACCAAAGTAAGACAGCACTTTACTAAAAGCAGAGTCATGTTTCTACAAAATACCTTAGGTATTAATTTAAATAAAATAGAGAAACTTGTAACCTGAGAGGGAGGTGATTTTAGTATCATTTGTGATTCAAATTGTGTTTTTTGTTATTTCATGCACAAATTAAGGGTTCTAAATTTTGAAGATTACCTGATGATCCCCAGATTGAACATGCATTTGAATCTGTAGCTGATACCACTTTAGGTTATTAAGCATTTACATTTTTATGGAATAAAAAGATAATTTGTCAATTTAGTCTCCATAACATGTAATGATGTTTACAGTGATGTTTGTGAATTTGACTCGTGTCATTTTGGGTTCAAGGTGCGTCTCATTGATGCTGGCTTTCTGTGGACTGAGCCGCACTCCAAGAGGATTAAGATAAAGCTGACCATCCAGAAAGAGGTAAAGTGGGACAAATGTAGGAAGCTTTAATCTGGTATTAAGAGATTTTATGTCCTTTATTTTTTGTTCAAATAATGCCTTTTTGTCTCATTGTTGGCAACTGATTACATTTAACTTACCATTTTTAAACAAAACCAAGATCATTGAGTGTATACATGAGAAAAGGCATGCAAACTTGTAAAGGGTGCATCAGTTACAAGCTATTTACACAGTAGAGCAACAGATCTGTCCTTGATGAGGGAGGATAAGTGTTACCTTTTACCGTCATCTCATCCCCTTGACCTTTAGTGAGAACCTGAGCTGTCGTGCTTCTCGTTGCCAACTCTTCTTTTTTGTGTGCTAATGGAAACCCCTTTTTATTGCTCTCTTTTAAATGTAAACAAACATAAAATCAGTAATTGTCTCATCAAACATCTTGGATAATAAATGCTTTTAAATGCATTAATGTTCACCATGCGGCTGAGGGAGATCCTGATATAACTTGCTGCTCTGTGTCTCTCCAGGTGATGAACGGCGCGATCTTGCAGCAGGTGTTTGTGGTCGAGTTTGTCATCCAGTCTCAGATGTGTGACGACTGCCACCGAGTGGAGGCCAAAGACTTCTGGAAGGCAGTGGTTCAAGTTCGGCAGAAGGTTGGTAGGAGTCATATCTACGAGTGTTGGTCCTTATTCAGATACCTCTCATGTTGTAATCAAAACTTATTCCTACACATTTGTAAATCTATTTGATCAAAGCTGGAATCATTCGTATTTTCGAAATTAATTCCTTAAATATGGCCTCAGATTAATCTTTTAAAGGTTATTTTCACTTTTGATCAGTTGAGTCTGAGCTTCATTAGAATTTACTAAATGGAGCTCAGAGTCTTGCATTTCACTTAAGCATGGATTAAAACAAGCTTCGACTTGTTGTTTGACTGGAAAATGTTTCAGAAATCAACTCATTTCTAGTTTTTATAGTTGGATGTTCCAGCCTCTAGCTAAGCTTAGTCAACAGTCTCTGCAGCCACCTCACATAAAAACATCATTTAAGTTTAATATAAAACATTGAACATGATTACATCTTTTTTTTTTTCCTTCTAGACTGTTCATAAAAAGACTTTCTACTATCTAGAGCAGCTGCTGTTAAAGCATAAACTCCATATGAATGCTCTCAACATCAAAGAAATTCATGGTAAGAAATATTTAGTTTTCATTGTGTTTCTGGTAAGTTTCACTGAAAAGTGGGAAACTTGCCTCATTTGTCATCAGTTGAACTAATGTGGGTTAGAGCGAAGCAGAACCTAATGATGTGTCACGTGTTAATTACCTCTCCCTGAACCCCAGCCGGTCGCCCGTATCTCCAGCGGTGATCACTTCCTCCAGCTGGCCTCATGGGGGCCTCAGGGTGGCGTGCGTCTAATCAGTGCCTTGTAATCAGAACAGGCACTTCACACCAGCTTCATAGCCTGTTTAGATGTGCTAAGTGTTACTTCTCACTCACACACACACACACACACACACACACACACACACACACACACACACACACACACACACACACACACTGTGACAGCTCAGCAGCAGCTCCTCCTGGACAGGATTGTAAAGTGGAATTTGGCCCAGTACTATAAATTAAATCATCTCCAAATCACGGCAGGACTTGAAAGCTTTATGGGGGTTTCAACATGTGGCAGCCATATTTTCCTCATCAGCTTTCCTGTGCATGTTGTTTGCATGTGTTGGAGCTCTGACTCAGAGCAGACCCGTTCGCTGCACCTGTGAAGAATTTCTTGGTGGAGTGTGTTTGATGGTGCTTCTCTTCTCACATAGACGGGATTGATTTTTACTACGGCTCCAAGCAGCACGCTCAGAAGATGGTTGACTTCCTGCAGTGCACCGTGCCCTGCAGGTGAGCTTTGCTTCAAAACTTAAAGCTTTTTAAACAGATTTTCTTACAATTAAATGTCATGTTTCGTATGTATTAAATTATGGAGTAATGTGGTAAATGTGCTTGAATTGTGATATCTCTCTTTATTCATTTTTGTTCCTTCAAAGGTCCAAAGCGTCCCAGCGCCTCATCTCTCATGACATCCATTCAAACACCTACAACTATAAGAGCACTTTCTCTGTAGAAATTGTCCCTGTGTGCAAGGTATGCAACAGTTTCTGCTCTATATTAGTTTTCTTGTAGTTTGAAGTAGTGTTAAAGGTTATGGATGCATATCTGCTGAGCTCATCTGCAAAAGTACATGCATGTCACCTATAGGCGGAAATATTTAGGCTCTTCGTGATTAGATTACGTTATGATTCAGAGATTTACAACGTGATTATAAAACTATAATCGACCCATCTTTATGCACCTTTCTCCCCCCTCGACTCCTCTCTGTGTGACTATTTGGTGCTTTTAAGACAATGACCCAAAATTATTTTACTTCTAAGAACTTATTAATAAAACAAAAGTTTTTTGGTTTAAAACTGTTTGCTGCTGTCTTACAGAAATGCTTGTGGGCTTCATCTTATTTTGAGGACTGTGAACAACTGTCCCATTCAGAAATAAAAAAAAATGAAGAGACCTGTTACTTGACAATAGTGAGAGTATAAAAATACTCCAGACAAAAATTTAAATTAATAATAATAAATGAGTCATGCGGCCGTATGAGCGCTCCTTTGCAGCACCTCGCATCAGGAAGTGTAGATTACAACGAGCCGCTCAGCTCACTTGGGAGCTTGTCAGTAGGTGATCACAGGCTGCAGGCTTGATACAGCGACCTAACACCCAGGCCAGGTCTTTCAGATGGGATCAATAACTTTTTTCATTCAGTCGTTCTGACGGCCCGGTACCAAATGGCTTGGTGTTTGTGGACCTCTGCTGTACATGATTAAAAACAATGTTTTATGTTAAAACTGCAAACTGACTCACAGATAAAGCAACGAGTGCTCAGAGACAGCTTTAAAAGTTAAACAGAAACTAACTGCTGCTATAATCTTGGACAGACTAGTCTGTGTATTTGATTAGTTTGACTTGATTCACTGAAATAAAGCAGCAGAGGAGAGAGTTTCATCAAGTGAGAGAATCTCACTGGCTGCACTTTTTGACACAACACTGGTCTCACTCGACCATCTTTGTTGTGTTTTTAAAAGTTTCACTGTGTGTTGCACTATTTCCTCCACCATGACTCAAGACTTTATGCTTGTTGCACACAAGCTGAACTTGTGTCCCCATAAACAGTCCTTGTGCTACACTTCTGCACTTGCCTTTTGTGTTTGACTTTAGATCTATCTGTGCATGTTTTCCAGGCAGCACGTTTTTTTTCTGCTGTGCATTGAAAACACACCTTCTTTGAAGAAATGATTGTAAACGTCTGGCCTCCGTTTGTTTTGTGCTTGTGTTTGTTTGTTTCCAGGACAATGTAGTGTGTCTCTCACCGAGACTGGCGCAGAGCCTGGGGAACATGGGTCAAATCTGTGTGTGCGTCCGCGTCACCAGCACCATCCATCTTATTGATCCCCGCACCCTGCAGAGTGAGTTTTTCTTCTTCCTAAGCTCTGATGAATCCTAACGACACCCAGCTTCGACTCACTTTAGCTGCAGGTTTATAGTCCCGCAGTGTGAGTTTAACATACAGATCCTGTTAGGGAACAGTCTGAATATTAATATCACTTAAAGTAGTTTCTCATGCATAAGCAGTTGTGCCTTTTGTGACCATTTTGTGTTGTGAAGTAAACTGACAGAGTTGTTTTTAGTTGTCTTAAATCACCCTGCTTCCACATCCCATTCAGAAACTCCTACAAACTGATTGTTTACAAAATGTCGACTGTTGTGATTCAGTCGTCCTGTTTATTAGATTTATAACCAGTGAAAGAGCAGGAGCGATGCTCCTCATCAGCACTGGGTGTCCTCACTCGATGCGCAAGAAGCTGAGAAGCTTCTCAGCTGAATTCCAGCGTTCTGCAGCAGCACACATGTTTTTTATTACTCTTCAAAGAGCAGGGTATTTTTGTTGAAGGTTTATGAATAGCAGAAACTGCCACAAGCCCTTTTTTAACAGATTCAGTGTCAACAATTAACTTGTTTTTTTCTGCTCATGCAGTTCATTTGTCACATAGACCAGATTATTTCAGTTAAATTTGTTTCAGAGCCTGAACAAAAACTAGAGCTGAATTTATTTGGTTTAGTTTGTTCTAATATCTAATTGATACTTCTTATTTAATCTCTGACACACTAGTTGCGGAGGTGGATGGAAACACTTTCTGGCGTAACCCCTTCAACAGTCTCTGTAGCCCGCGGCAGCTGGAGGAATTCATTGTTATGGACGTCGACATCATCAGAGACCAGAAGCTGGGAGCTGGAGCTGGCACCAGGTCCAACAAGGTAAGGCTATGTGTGTGCTAGAGCAGAACAGATTGCATTATGGGGGAACGTTGCTCTTTTCTTGGAGGTAAAATCAATAGCAGACCATTACATTATCCCTGAACCTGTGTGTGGGACTTGAGCCAAGAAGACAGAACCACTCAGGAGAGTTTCTTTAGATGGGAATGAAGTTGACATTTTTCCTGTTTCTGAAGGTTGAGCCATTATTAATAAAACCGCCTAAAAACAGGAGGAAAAGTACAAAAGTGATGTTATTCTACTGGCTTGATGCTACCTGCGTGTGTTTTGCAGCACACACTGGCCGACGTGTGGGTCCAGAAAACGTCGGAGATGGACACGAGTCAGCAGTACCACTGTCGGACCTTCCTGGGTCACCTGCTTAACATTGGAGACCTGGTTCTGGGGTGAGTGGGAAGCTTTAGATTTAGTCCCTCTCTGCTGTGCTTCAGCCTCCAAAACCCCTCCCAGGTTATTATATACTTGCTGGCTTGTAACCATAACAACCATATTGTTATTGGCAGTAGTTGGAGACTCAGTGGATTCACTGTTTTTACATTATTCTGCTTCAGTCTCACGTGGTTTGTCACTCTTCAGATACGACTTTGCAAATTCCAACATCAACGATGAGCACCTGAACAAGATGAACCCTCACCATATTCCTGATGTGGTACGTTTCAGCTGCTCTTGACTGAACATTTAGTGTAGAAACCCTGGATCCAGATGTTTTTAGTGCATGATGTTTTTAATGACCTCTAGTGGAAATATAAGGTATTGTCTACTTGTGAACAGACATATCTTATAATCAAATCTCTTCAATTAAAATCTAAACAACCTGGTATGTTTGTGTTTCTTATCATTCTCATGTTGTCTGTTAAAAGGTGCTGATTAAGAAGAGCTATGACCGCAGCAGGAGGGTGAAGCGCAGGAACTGGAAGCTCCAGGAGATGGCCAGAGACCGTGAAGGCATGGACACAGATGATGAAAGGTAGGATCATTCAAAGGAATTCACTTTAAAGATTTTTGTCTCCTTTTTGAAGACAAGAATGGTGCAAAAGCTAAACGAAACTGTAAATGTTTGGGTCAATAGTGAAACTGATGTGGAGAAATGATTTAACATTATGATATGGATGCACAGATTCAGGTGGTTCATTATAGGATTTTTATTAAATTTAATTAATCGTGAATACATTCCAAAGAAAGCATCGCTACATAAGTGAATACTTTTATTCTGAAGTTAACATTTTAATGTCCACACCAAGAAAAAAAGCAACCAGATTTATTCTTTGCATTTTTTTTATTAAGTTGAGACATTAAGAGTTGCAATTTTATGGTAATATAATAATAAAATTGTTAACATTTTTATTCAGACCAGTTTTATTCAGTGCATGTTTCAATAGGGTATTTGGTCTAAATGTGCTCCACCAAGCTGATGACCTGCAGGTTAAAGGATTAAAACTGTGGAACATCTTTAGTTTGTTTTATGAACAAATACATTTTTTTAAATCATGAATTACTTGTTTGGAACAGTTTGTTCCTGAATAGTTGGATCATGTTCCAAGAGAATGCTACATATCCTGTGTGTGTTTGGGGATCACGTTGGATAGGTTGGCTCTTAATTTTGCTTTGTTGGTTATCAGACAATACCAGGACTTCCTGGAGGACCTGGAGGAAGATGAGGCTTTGAGAAAGAACATCAATATCTACAGAGGTGAGCCGCTTTGGACTGCAGCTTTCCTCTGTTCTATCATGCTTTCATTTTTCAGGGTATCCGCGGGTCCTTAAAAAGCCTTAAAAGGACATAAATTAGCTTTTCCAAATTTAAGGCTTTAAATATCATTAAAAATGATAATTAATCCTTAAATTCAGTGTCCAAAGGTCTTAAATTTATAGGGCCCTATGATTTCTGGGTTACAAAACAAAGTGGAGTAAAACGGGGAATCTCACAAAACTCCCTCATGTCGGCGAGTAAGGAAAGATATATAGTAGTTTCTGGTGTATTTTGGCCACTGCAGCCACCGTATCTTTACCTGTGAGAGCTGTCCTCCTCAGAGAGAGAGAAAAGTCCGCCCCGGTGAAAATTCTCGCTGAAGCTCCAGTGTCCATCAGAAAATTAAAAACCACGAAGATTAGTACAAAGCTCAGGACAGAACTACGCCCAAAGGTCTTTTATGAATCTGGAGAACAACTTTTCTGTAAGTTTTGTCGGAACACAATCAACTAAATACGTGAGAACATATGTGATTAGTAAAGGAGCCGCATTAGAAATGGGGAGAAGCATCAAGCTAGCAGGAGCTAATTCAGTAAAACAGAGCTTATTTTTATTTTGTAAAAGTTATCTCAATAATTGAGAAAAAAATTGCTTTTTTAAATTATTATACACACAATTCACTTCCGTAAGATATAATACAGATACATTATCTTGATGTTTGTTTTTTCTTTAGTCAGAACTATTTGTAAGGTGGTCACATCCCCTTTCCCATTCTGTGAATGTAAGGTCTTAAATTTGATCAAAGTGGCCTTAAAAGGGGTCTTAAAAAGCCTTAAATTTGGCTTCCTTAAACCTGCAGATACCCTGTTTTTAGACAACAGCTGCTTATTTTTCTGTCAGAACTTGTCACACTATTTATCATATGTATTTTTATTGGACCGTGAATGAACAGATGCACGTTTATTATCCTTCCTCATTACAGATGCTGCAAAGATCCCGGTGGAGAGCGACACGGATGACGACGGAGCCCCTCGTATCTCCCTGACGGAGATGCTGGAGGAGCTCAGTCTGACAGATGCCACAGGAGGAGAGGGCGCCGACATGATGACAGACTAACCAGCTGCTTCTCTGCCTGCGTGGCACTGACGGATGATCTGTCACTTTCAGGTCCGCTGATGATGCAGTGATAGAATTACAAATGTCTGGTTTTGACATGGCTGCAGATGGAGGACTGATAATGTTTGATAATGAAGAAACTCAGATTTTCTGACTGAGGTGTATTGACTCAGACACAATGAACTGGGACTCTGGTGTCATCTGAAAGCACTTTCAGGGTTTTTATCTAATCAAACACTTACACCTCATATCTGTTTATATATTTTCTGCTCCAAGTTACAATTTCAGGCATTTATTTTTTACCAATTTAAATGTCTTGAATTATGAAAACTGAATGCTTCTAATCAACTTTATCAAAATAAACTTAAATCCTCAACACGACACGTTTTATGTTTTCTGTAAACCTCCACCAGGGGGAGCTCTGCTCCAGAAAAACAAAACCTTCAGTGAACACAGACGGGTCAGTTATGGTGTCGTTTGGCTGCTGTGGGTTTTATGCAAAAACACATTCAGCTGTGATGTGTTTTAAAAAGGGAGTTCAGTCTGAGCTCTAAAATCTGGAGGACCTGATATGAATTAGATTTAAATATGCTTCGAGAGATGAGCACGCCCACACCTGCGTTATCGGTACAAACACGTGTGTTAACACTTCATCAACATGTTTACCTTTTGATCACCAGAGGTGGGGTACTGTATGCAAACGAGCTTCAAAACACGGCTGCATCTCGTTCATCAGCTCTCACTGATGTGTGAAATATGTAAATGATAGAATCAGGTAAACGCATTCAGGCTGGTAAGAGTTTATGTTGAATGTAACTCCTACAAATACATATTTCATAATGAGTATCACCTCAATTAGCAACTGGGTAAAATGCGGTTCATTAGTGGGTACAAATGTTTAGCTTCATTCCAGAAAAACATTTGTGTTCCCAGATTTAGAAGTTCTTCATTTCTCCCGTTCTCTTCACAGTTGTGAGGCTTTATGTAACGTGAACTCCAGAGGAATGTGTGTATCAGGCCCCGTGTTAACTGGAGGAGGGTGGAGGAGAACCGCTTTCCTTTTTCACAAACCTGAGCTGGTTTTTAACGGTAATCAGATCTACTTAGGGAAGTGAATCCACAATGCAAGTGTGTATTTCAGTCTGACTTTCTTACTATTTTTTTGCATCTATCCAGTCTGAGCCCCAGTGATTAAAAATACTTTACCCTAAGCCACCTTTTCCTGTTCTTATCAGTTGTTTCAGATTCTGTTTCAAGATGTAAAGAGACAAATGTTCACCTTAAAAGCTCCCTTGTGTGAGTTGCTACTTGGAAAAGGTCAGGACAGTCGATAAAACAAGAACAATGGACAAATCTTTAATGCAGATCTGTGTGAGAGCGTTTTCCTACTCTGTTGTATTTAAATCTATGCCAGTCTGAATTAGTTTGATCCAAAACCAAGTATATTTAGACCTTTGATTCTGAACTGATCTCTGCAAAGCGTGATGAGTGCGTGCACACACACACATGCAGCAAACGCAACGTATGAATGTCTTGTTTGTTGTGATGTTAATGCAATTTAAAAGGCTTTCATAGGATAAAAGAGGCAGGAAATACTTTCTTGCATGAACATGTGAGTGACTATACTCCAGCCCTGGTAAGACACAACCTTTTCCAGTTCTGCAGAGATGTTGATGTTCAGAAGTTGCTTCTGGTTGCATGAATCATAAATAACTTGTATTTTAAAAGATTTTTCATGAGCACAAGTCAGATGATCTAATAAAACATTACATGTTGCAACAGATTTGGTGGATAGAAAAACATTTGAACAAACTAATCAAATTGAAACAAATGCAAAGTGTAACCTATGAGTACAAAACCAACTTGTTCTCCACACATAAATCAGAAGATGAGTAGATATGAGTAAAGAACAATTTAGCAAATGATTCATATGGAAAAAACATTTCTTGTTCCATTCTGCACCTGCATTTTCACATCCTGACGCCAACAAAATAGCTGTGCGTCCATGCATGGAGCTGCCTGTGTTTACACATCAAAAATTCAGCATCAGGACTGAGCTGGTCAGCAGATTTCACATCGGGAGAGATTTCATAACTTTGTGTCAGATTGTGATGTTTGGGTTGAATTCACAGACAAATATGGGAAGAGAGATGAAGTTTCAGCACAACGTGGTGGAGTTTGTCCTCTGCATCCATCCCTGAGGTGCAGTGGGCAGCCAGTTATTTGAAGGTGCAGGAGGCAGTTTGGTATTCGGTGTCTTGCCCAAAGTTACTTCTACACATGGCTTGGGCCAGGGACTGAACCCTGGGTTCCCACATGTAGACGGTCTCTCTTCCACTGATCCATGGTCGCCCTGCGGCATATGGTACCAAAATCTTTAGCTGAGACAGAAATTGAGACTGCTGTTGAAAAGATGTAGCCTACCAAAATAAAAGCAGGGTGAAGAGACCATTTAATATCTGAGAAGTCCATTTAAACATGAATCATTTATCAACTTACAGAGGGAACCCAGACAGCATTTGATAAAATGATCTACGGTTGAACAAACTCACCCAGTCTCATCTCCAGATGGACTCTGACATGTTACATAGGGGATCTATTCACTCATTTGGCTGGCTGTTCTATGTTAGCACATTCTCAATTAGCCTGTCTGCTAAACCATTTATTAGATTTCAACACTTAGATGTAACTTTGTATATTTAGATGTGTTTTTATATATTTAGATATGTTTCTGTTCCTTTTGCACAATAAAAAATACAGTCATCAAAATGTAACAAATAAAGATTGATGTCCAAGTGAGATTAGGAAACCCAGCAGCCACGTTACACAAAACTACTGTACTACTTATCGTGATTAGAAAAAAAAAATACTTAAAATTATACTATTAGGTTTGGTTTAATAATTAATGTCTATTTCTAGCATTATTATTATCGATTACAAATGTTGCCATAACTTTATTTCCTAAACAAATCTGGCGGGAAAAGTGACAACACAGTACAGTATCTGAGCAGAGTCTATTGATTCTTTCACGCTTGTTTTTCTACATTCGTCCCTTTTAAACGAGTGAAAGGAAGCCGAACATCCGGCTGGCTGCGGCGCAGAAAGGGTCGCTGCTCGTCTCCATCCTCCTGCTGCTGCTGCGTCACTGCGGCGCAGCGTCCGTCTGCAGCGCGGCGGGACAGAAGCGCCATGCGGAGGATGCGACACCGCAAAAGTTTAAAGCTGCGGATCTCAGATGGATGGAAAAGAGCTGCAGCAGGAATACCGACTCCTTCTGATGCTTCAGCTGTTTCCTGCTGCCTGCCATCTCACACACACACACACACACACACACACTGGCCTATGCGTCAACCAGCCCTCCACCTGCATGCTCCGAGCCAGGTGAGTGGTTAGTGTAAGCACGGGGAGTGGGTGTGGTGCCGTTTTCTATGTGCACGAGGAGAGCATATATGGCAGTGTTGAACTGGTGAGGCAGCTTTTCCTGTACACAGAGCAGCAGGAGCAGCTCGTCCTTCTTCAGCCTCATCAGGGAGTCCAGGGGCTTCACGTCAGCTGCGGAGGTGAGTCGGTACCGACCGGTCCACGGATCGGGTCGCAGTGTCAGCATGAGGTGACTGAATGTAACAGATTGATCTAATTTAATCATTTAATTCTGTTAAATATCTAAAATTACAGACCAGCACAAATTATCACTTTTATTTTGATAACTTTCCCTAAATTGCAGATTATCTTAGAGAGGAAAAAAAATTCTAATGACTCGATCTATATGATATTTAGGCTACTGTCCTGTTTTTTTGTTTGTTTGTTTTTTTGCCTTTTACTTAAAAGTGTTTTTTTCCATGTTCTGCTGAAATAACCTGCTCCTGTTGGCTCCGCCCCTTACACCTGTGTCATATGGCTGTTTACAATTGCAGTCACGTTACTTTAAAAAATAAAGTTTTCCATTCTATCTGGACACAGATGCGCCTTAACGTCAGTTTTATCATTGTGTGCTTTTATTTTGAAAATAAACTGAAGTTTTCCAGTCTGGGGGATTAAACAGCTGCTCATGACAGTTTTCTAAAAAAAAAAAAAAAAAAAAAAA